>CAIGRP010133708.1:0-39704 GCA_903798385.1 Fraxinus cuspidata | reverse complement strand
GAAAAATGGTGGAAATTTTATATGCGACAATTGTTGAAAGAGGCAAAAGAAGAGTTGGTCCACAAAGGCAGCCTCGCATTTCGCCACATCCGGCAAAGGTTGTTGAGGCTGTCACCGCCACTAGCAACATCCCGAATTACCACAATCACCGAAGGAGTGACACTCATTGTTGAGGCAGCCGCATGCTTTTCGTGGTCTCCATTGGTCCTCATTGAGGCAAGCACGTATATCCCAACTTCCGGCCAAGACCGTTGAGGTTGCCCATCGCCGGCAATGGATGGTCTTCTATCTTCCTTTTCCTTTGTCCTACTGTGCACGCATTAATTTTGATGGGTACAAGATTGATGGTGGCGTGCCTGAGGACGGGTAGTCCATTTCAGCAGCTTTTGTAGACTTTTTGCTGGGACAGATAATAGGCTTTGTACCACGAATTGTCTTTTTCTACAATTGTATTTAAGTGACCTTTTTGGAGATCATCACTTGGGTCAACTATTGGGCTTTCTTCACGGACTATGGGCCTAAAAGGTTAACAAATCGGGATATGGGCTGCCATTTTATTATGAAGAGATATCTTGCAATAATTTATTATTATTTGGGCCTAATAAGTCTGTAGGTTGTCTAAGTTTATAAATTTGATTGGGCCTTCTACTTTTATTTGATCCAACTCATTTGATTGGGCTATTGGATATTATTCTCTTCCAAAGATTTATTTTCCGTTGAACAATTAGCTGTCACTAGACTTCATTTTTGGGTTGCCACAATTTATTCCCACTTGTGTGCTGGGTATGTATTTTCCTTGGACCATAGGACATTAATTTCGTCCAATGCATTTGGGACGATTGGATACTTCAGTTTGCTCTTGCCATTTTAAGTCATCTTGGACATTTCAACTATTATTTCTTCCAAATTTATGATCCCCATTTGGCAGTGGCTTCTGGATATTATGCATGAGGGAGGCTTATATTTTTGACAAGCAAAAATTATTGCAGCAAGTTTAAAAAACGTCATCACCATGCCTTGAAAGTTAATGTATTCTTTTAACCCGTAATTGTCGAGGCTATAAGTTAAGTGGATAAGCAACCAGGCCAGTTGCCATTACTTTTTGGAAAAAGGATACATATATTCTGATTTTTTGGTCTCCAAAGGAAAGGTACTTGGGAAGTATTATAAAAAATGGTCACTGGAAGAATTATTTCAATGTGGTTGTGCTATCACTACAAAATTTAATTTTTTTTTTTTTTTATATCATCGGAACAATGTTGTTCATGAGAGGCATGATGCGGCATCTTTTGAAGTCCTTATTCCTTGAAAAAGGAAGAGGCAAATCGCCATATGCTTATTCCTGGCTTCGCGAGATGTTTATTTCTTGCCTCTCACTATCGTTGAGCTTGGCTGTAAGATTTCGTCATTTCGAAGCCAGTTTATAAGACTCCGATAGTTCGAGATCTATACGCGGGATGTTTATTCCCCGCCTCGCCAGATGCTTATTCCTGGTTTCGCGAGATGTTTATTCCGCGCCTCCCACTGTCGTTGAGCTTAGCTGTAAGACCTCTTCATTCCGAGGCTAGTTTATAAGACTCCAATTGGCTTCGCGAGATGTTTATTCCTTGCATTTCACTATCGTTGAGCTTAGCTGTAAGACTTCGTCATTCCGAGGCCAGTTTATAAGACTCCGATAGTTCGAGATCTATACGCGGGATGTTTATTCCCCGCCTCGCCAGATGCTTATTCCTGACTTCGTGAGATGTTTATTCCTTGTCTCTCACTATCATTGAGCTTAGCTCTAAGACCTCGTCATTCCGAGGCCAGTTTATAAGACTCCGATAGTTCGAGATCTATTCGCGGGATGTTTATTCCCCACCTCGCCAGATGCTTATTCNCACCTCGCCAGATGCTTATTCCTGGCTTCGTAAGATGGTTATTCCTTTCCTCTCACTATCGTTGAACTTAGCTGTAAGATCTTGTCATTCCGAGGCCAGTTTATAAGACTCCAATAGTTCGAGAGCTATTTGCGGGAGGTCTATTCCCCGCCTCGCCAAACACTTATTCCTGGCTTTGCGAGATGCTTATTTCTCGTCTCTCATTATCATTGAGCCTAGTTGTAAGACCTCGTCATTCTAAGGCCAGCCCAACTATAAGACCTTACCATTCTGAATCCAGTTTATTATACTTCGATAGTTCGCGAGCTATTCGCGGGATGTTTATTTCCTACCACACCAGATGCTTATCCCTGGTTCGAGGCCTCTTTCCTTGAATAAAGGAAGAGGTGGCATTATCTTGGAGTCCTCATTCAGGAAACAAAGTTCGCAATCTGAAAAATTAAATTTGCACAAGTTCAAAAATAATAAAAAGTACCTCCTATTGACAAAGATCAAAGGGGAAGCCTCTTCATAGATGATCCGTCCCTATGAAGAGATGCGTGTTCATTTCGACGAGGAGTTGGATTCCAAGAAGGATCACATCTGCACTTGCGAAATGTGGCACATGCCTTTAATAACTAAAGTTGTTAAGGAAGCCTCAGCATAGGCGAACAACTCAACCCCATGCTTAGGAAAAGAAAGGCAAGCAAATTGCCTATATTTGTGCAAATTATAAATAAAGTCAGACTAAAGTCTGAAGTGCTAAAGAGCCTCAGTTCATAAACATTGATGTGCATACATTCAAAAACTTATAAAGGTGCACGACCTTCTAACACTTGTACAAAACTATGAGTTTGATATTATTATTGGAGTAGGTTAAGCTCAGATTATACTGAAAAACATGTCAATACATTAAACAGAAGCAGTAAGTACAACAAGTAAATAACACCAGTACATGATCTAAAAGAATTTTATTTATTTAACAAATATTTGACTCAGACTTAGGGGACTATTGTGATACTGGTATCTTAGTATCATTACATTATTGTTGCTAGCATATGCATTATATTATTGCTGCCGAACACGTACTTTACATCACTGCTAGCAGGTTATGACACATATCTCGTAGGAATTTGATATGTCATTATTTTACTTTATCGTCATTTAAAGGGCAAATGGACCCCAAATTTATTTGGTATATGTGTAGTAGATATATTGTATTGTATTACATGATTTGGTTTAGTCCATAATACAGAGGAGATGCTGTCAAAATTTCGACAAATTATATTCAGTGTCTATCTCTCAAGGCAAATAGTAAGTCCTCGCTTATTTGGGACCGACGCATATTCCTCAGGCAATCTATAAGGCCTCACCAACTTGATAACCAATACTACAAAGTCCGACTCGCACATGAATATACGGCTCAGACTTGGGGGACTATTGTTACTCATGTAAATTACGTGGCATGCACATGATAGAAAGGGTCCCACATGCTGACGTGGCATTGACTTAGAGGGTCCTCTAAAAGATAGCATGGGCTTCAGCCTAAGGGAGCCTCAGATTGGAGGTCTTCGTTGTGAAGAGCAACGGCTCTTCTCCTCATCCACTTCCATAGTGCCTTTTACATAGTGCCTCGGCTGAAGGGCTTCGTGAGCCTCGGTTTTGGGCTTTGACAAGGCCCACATGGCCCACTTACATTTTTTATATATATGTGAATCATTTTATAATTAAGGTATGTTTTCTAACCCTATTCAAATTCCCTCTTCCTCCCTTACACTATTTTTTATTTTGTCCGGCCGTTGACTTGACCGTCGGAGTGCAAACGGTCGTCGGACATTTTTCTTGATCGACGGCCTTTGCCTTCTGACGGCGTGTTCAGTGTGCAGATGACATCCACGTAAAGGGGATGTAGCACGGATTCTGTTGGCACATTTTTTGGTGTCAACAATATCGAAGTGTTCATAAATCTTTGATTTCAAAACTGGAGGTAAGACTCTTCTTCAACCGTTTCATCTCTATCAAATCATCTCCTGTGAGAATGATATCATCCTCATATACAATAAATACTGCTATCTTCCCATTTTTGGGGTGTTTAACAAACATAGTGTGATCACTTTGAGCTTGAGCATAACCTTGATCTTTTACCGACCTAGTAAATTTTTCAAACCAGGCCTTAGGAGATTGTTTAAGGCCATATAATGATTTCTTCAACTTGCAAACTTTAGATTGAAATCTTCCTTCCAATCTAGGAAGGGAGTCCATGTATACTTCTTCCTCTAGATCACCATTAAAAAATGCGTTCTTTACATCAAGTTGTTGTAGCGGCCAGTCAAGATTGACTGCCATTGAGAGAAGCACTCTAACAATGTTTAGCTTTGCCACCGGGGCAAAAGTTTCGAGATAGTTGATGCCATAGGTTTGAGTAAACCCTTTAGCCACCAACCGAGCTTTGTACCGTTCCAATGTCCCATTTGAATTATACTTGACGGTAAAGACCCATTTACATCCCACTGTCTTCTTTCCCTTTGGCAAGTCCGTTACCTCCTATGTTTGATTCTTCTCAAGAACCCTCATCTCCTCTTCGACAGCCTTCCTCCACTCTGGAACTCGTAATGCTTCATGTATATTCTTTTGAATCTCCACATAATAAAGTTGTGAAGTAAAAGTCAAAAAAATGGGAGATAATTTATCATAAGAGACATAGACATGGGATGATTAGTACAAGAACGCACTCCTTTTCGAGATGCGATAGGAAGATCCAGATCATCAAACTTTAGATCAGATGAATTTTTACCTGAAGACTCGGACACAACATATTCTGTCCTAGGTTCGGATTCCTGATTTTGAAGAGGAAGGAGAACTTTTTCCTTTGCTCGATAATTTTTTCTGACGTAGGTTTGCAGTTTTTTTTTCAGTTACGTTCCTGTCTCTTTCACTATGAGAATTTGACTCTGTGATCGGCACTAAAGGCAAGGAATCTGAATTCTTGTTATTCTCAATATTTATTTGTTTTTCTAATTCTTGATCGTTGTTTCCATTTTTTCCAGGTTCCTCTTGAGCTGAAGATTGGATAGAGACATCTGATTTTCCTGGATTGTTATTTTGGAAAGATTCTTTTTGAGGAAAAACTGCTGTAATTGGAATCGTAGATTCCTCCACAAAATCAGTGCCTCTATCAACAATATTTTGATCAGAACATTGATCTGCGATATGAAAAACATCATCTTCTGCATCTACATACCTGATCCCCTCCTGAAAGTGATGTTCAAAAAAGGTTTGTCCTCAAAAAATGTTACATCCATGGTTATAAACATTTTTCTGGAAATAGGATCAAAACATTTATACCCCTTTTGAGTGGGTGCATATTTAACAAAAATGCATTTTCTTGCTTGAGTTTCTAACTTACCCCGACCATTTTCATGATTATGAACAAAGGCAATGCACCCAAAAATTTTAATACAATCCCCGATGTTAATCGAGAATTAGGATAAAGTGTTCTGAAAATATTCGAAGGAGTTTGAAAATTCAGAACTCTTGAGGGCATTCTGTTTATGAGGTATGTAGCAGTTAAGATTGCTTCACCACATTGATATTTAGGAACATTTTTTGAAAAAAGTAATGCCATAGCCACTTTCAGAAGATGTTTATTTTTTCTTTCAGCTACCCCGTTTAGTTGTGAGGTATCGTCACAGGAACTTTGATGCACAATTTCTTTTTCAAGAAATTTTTTTCCTAAATTTTATTAAAATATTCTTTTCCATTGTCACTTCGAACGGTTTTAATTTTTTCTTGAAATTGCGTTAGAACCATGGTGTAAAAATTTTTAAAAACACTTTCAACCTCTGATTTCTCTTTTAATAAATAAACCCAACAAACTCTTGTATGATCGTCAATGAATGTAACAAACCTTTTTTTTCCCGATAGAGTAGAAATTTTGTTTGGTCCCCATACATCAGTATGTAATAACAAAAATGATTTTGAGGGTTGATAAGGCTGTATAGGAAATGTAGATCTACGATGCTTAGCTAATTCGCTGATTTCACATTGGAAGGAAGATGGATTTTTATTCTTAAACAAGTCTGGTAATAAGTACCTCAAATAATAAAAATTAGGATGTCTTAAGTCTAAAGTACCATAACATAATCTCTTTATCACTAGTAATAGAGACAGAACCGTAACATGTATTTTGAACTGGCCTTGTCATACTTGATCCATCTTCAAAGAAGTAAAGTCCCGCACTTTCTCTAGCACATCCAATCATCCTCCCCGAGGACAGTTCCTAAAACTCACAAAAAGAAGGGAAAAAATTTCAGCTATTACAGATAATGATCCGTCGGTGATTTTGATCCTTTTATTGCCTGCACATGGACTATAAGACGAGAATAATTGTGATGAGCCGGTCATATGGTCAGTGGCCCCAGAATCAATAATCCATGAACAAGATGGATTTGTTGTTTTACATGAAAGAGCAACAGTAAGAAAAATACCATTTTGAACAAAGGAACATGAAGGAGTTACAGAAAACTGTGGAGACTTAAAGAGTTTGTACAGTTGGCTTAATTGTTATTTTGTGAAGACCGGTGTCTCAGAGTCGACTTGTTTCTTCTGAGAATCCTCGCTCACGGTCTGCACGCCCTGCTATCTCTTCCATTCTTCTTCTTGAAGTTTGATGGTTTTCCATGTAATTTCCAGCACGTGTCCTCCGTGTGCCACGGCCTCTGAAAGTGTTCGCACTAAGCCTTCTTTCGTTTGTCTCCATCCGATTTTGTCACCCTAGAAACCAACGCTGAACTTTCTGTTTCAGATTCTGCCTTGAACTCAGCTTTCTTTAACATCACTTTACGCCTTGTTTCTTCCCTTCGGACTTCAAAAAATATCTCACGAATTGAGGGAAGAGGCTTCCTGCCCAAAAAACGTTCTCGCACTTCGTCAAGTTCTTGATTGAGTCCAGCAAGAAAGACATAGACCCTGTCATTCTCCTCTCTTTTCTTGTATCGAACACCGTCTGTAGGGTAGTCCCATTCTTCCTCATAACAGAGGTCTAATTCCTGCCATAACGTTACAATTTCATTATAGTAGGTTGTAACATCTCTATTTCCCTGTTTTGATTTCCACAATTTTGTCTTAAGTTCGAAAATTTGGGATGAGTTCTCTACATCATAATACATATCCCTAACAGTGTCCCACACATCTTTGGCTGTGGGTAAAAATAAATGCGGTTTTTCAACCGTTGGGTCCATGGAGTTATCAGCCAAGCAATCACTAGAGAATTATCCGAATGCCATTTCTTCAAATTAGGATCCCCAGCGGCTGGCTGCTTCACTTCTCCGATAAGATGGCCGAGTTTCCCCTACCATCAATGGCAAGCTTAACGGACTGGGCCCATTCCAGGTAATTAGAACCATTCAATTTATGAATGGTTATTTGCATGGAATGATTCGAGACTAACGAATCTGCGCTGGTTGTAGGAATTGCAGATTGGGAAACTTCTGGAGAAGAGGACGAATCTCCGCTTGGGTGGATAGTGGACTCCTTGGATCCAGTCATGGCCACTCGGTATTCATGATGTGGGATCGGTAGAGAGCCGGTGCTTTGATACCATGAAGTTTTTAGGGAGAAAATTGAACTTTTTTATTATTTTTCTCTACTAAAATATGTTTACAATGAAGGAATATATAGGGCTTCTAAGAATCACAGCCCTACCACAAATTTAGGAAACGGAATAATAACAAATCAGCTAATATCCTATTTTCTAATTTAGTTATTCTATTTAAATTAAATACAAAAAAATCTTCCTCAATTATAGGAATCAAATCTCCGACACAATAAGTACATAAATATTCCACAGAGCTTGTTTTTCTTTTTGTCTTGATAGAACTCAGTCTCTAAATCAAATAAAGTCATCCTACATCCCAATGGAAAAGGAGGGAAAAAGACATCTAACAACTTAGTGCTACATGATTAACCATATCGGAAATTCCATTTAACATGGACTTCTTTGTAACTTTGATTCTTGTTCTGGGAAAAGTGTTTAGAGATAATATGTTCCTTTTCCATTTCAGAAGCCTAGAAAGATATGCATCGTATGTATTTAATAATATAATAACTATAGTTAAAACTTACAACTAGATCCTTTGCAACTATCATGGATCAACGATGGACAAAACTCAATTTTTGTTAAAAGCTTTGCAATTATAAAGCGATTGTGAAAAATCTAGAGGGAAAATAAACTTTAGTTTATTTACATGTGGAGGTTGATAGTCATTAAGCAATCTAGACGCATGTGAAATGTACATTCTGGTGTGTGATTGATTAATGCTAATAACTACAGGTAGGTTTTGTGACATTTTTCCTCAGTCCTGTCCTTGACAACCTGACTTTTACCATTGTGATGGTCTCCTTATTGAGAAAATTGGTATCATACCGCAAGTAAGTGGCCCCTAGCCACCATTTTTATTTCTCACATGAATTAGGAACAATTAAATGTTTCATGTTCTATGTCCATTATTTATTTTCCAATTCCTTGAGTCTGTAAAGGAGAGGTAATTCGCCCTACTTTGTTACGAACAACTTTCTTTCATTAATTAAAAACTTAAAGGCTAGGAGCAAATTAGGTTCTTATATCCTGAAGCAAAGATTCTATAGGAAAACCTGAGAAATGTTGAGAGGTTTATGGTATCTCTATGAAGTGTTATGCGTTGACATATATACAGGATTTTTCAGGGGGCCCTCTTTTTTGTAGCTTTCACATTGAACACCAACCACTACAAATTTTTATTTGCTTTGCTCGTTTTTTGATTGATTTTCTATTGGTTATTGCTCTTGTATTTTGGATTAACGTTAACATGCAAACTCCAATTTCTGATATCAAAATTTATGTATATCTTAATAGTCTGACAAAGAAGGTTTTTTGTGATAGTGGAACAGGAGTTTGGGAACTCAGTTAATGGAAATGTTTTTATGACCTTGGATGAGTGCAAGCATCTATTTTCTTTCAGTATGTAACACAAGAAATGGGAATTTCTTGTTTAAAGGTTGTTTAATGAATCAAGCATGTGGTTTGCAGGCTTCTGGGATGTGTTGTGGTCATAGCAGCAAATGCTGGTGGAGCATGGACTCCTATTGGTGACGTTACAACTACTATGCTTTGGATACATGGTCAAATATCCACATTGCAGACGATGAAGGTATTTTGTTTGTTACATCTAACTGTTAAAATATTGTAAACAAGCTTTATATTTATTGACTGTGAATGTGTTGACTGGATGACAAGAAGTTGTGCAGCATCAATAATGTATTTTTTACTTGACCTTTAAAGTTCTCCACAGGATTTACTCGTACCATCAGCTGTTTCACTCGCTGTCCCTTTGGCCTTAATGTCACTTACGAGGTACTATTGGATTCAGAAAGCTCAGTTGTGATATATTAATGCAGAACAATGTTTGGTTTCTTACTATGTGTACAATACATCGAACTACATATTTCTTGATTCAGTGAAGTAAATGGGAAAGGACAAAATTCTGCAAATGTTTTGGCATCTGACCAAATGGCTCCTCGAGGCAAGCTTGTTTTTGCTACCGGAATTGGGGCTTTGTTATTTGTCCCAGTTTTTAAGGCTTTAACCGGCTTACCTCCTTACATGGGTATTCTTCTTGGGCTGGGAGTTTTGTGGATCCTGACGGATTCCATTCACTATGGTGAATCCGAGAGACAGCGATTGAAAGTACCACAGGCTTTGTCACGCATTGATACTCAGGGAGCTCTTTTCTTCCTCGGAATCCTTCTCTCTGTCAGCAGGTACTCACAAGTGTTTTGTATTGGTGTACTGTTCAGTTTGTCTTGAATGAGTATCTGTGTTCTCATGCAATGGCAAGTATGGGACCATTTAATAATTTTTCTTTTGGGTGAGGGTTGGCTCGTGTGTGGGAGAACCCTTTAGCATTGCAAAAGCACTTTATGGAATCAAAATTTGCTGTTTTGTAATCACGTGCATATCAAGTCACCTGCTTCCTTTTTCTGACTTGAGGTTAAAAAAAAAAAAAAATTACTTATTTTGGATGCAACTGTTATTGTACTGTCAAAATAAGAAAATTAGTGCCGACTTTAACCAATAAAAGATTATTTATTTTAAAACTTATTTTTAATTAAACCTTTTGAACTTATTAGCTTAGGATGCTCAAATTTTCTACTCTACATTGTTGACTCTTAGACACAAGTTTGTTTGCATTTCATATTCCTTCCTATGCGTAGGATGCATCTCGTGCTTCTGAAATATAGTGCTAGGCTAAAGCTGCCTTTAATAATTTTTACGGGACAAGTTTCTTAAAATGACAAGTTAAAATTCTTCTTGGTAGCCTGGAGGCAGCTGGTATCCTGAGGGAATTAGCCAATTACCTTGATGCCCATATTCCCAATGCCGAACTGATTGCTAGTTCAATAGGGGTTGTGTCGGCTATTATAGACAATGTCCCATTGGTTGCAGCAACAATGGGAATGTATGATCTCTCTTCGTTTCCTCGAGATTCTGAGTTCTGGCAATTGGTAGCATATTGTGCTGGTACAGGTGGATCCATGTTGGTTATTGGTTCTGCTGCTGGAGTTGCATATATGGGAATGGAAAAGGTCGACTTTTTTTGGTACTTCCGGAAGGTATGTGCGGCTGTGCATCATCTGCTTGTCTCAAAATCCATCTTCTTGCTTTTAGCAAATTATGTTATTCCCTCTATTGCAGGTAAGTGGTTTTGCTTTTGCTGGTTATGCAGCTGGGGTTGCTGCATACCTTGCAGTTCATAATCTCAATGTTTCCCTCCCAACAGCTCTAGCTCACGTTCCATTTCTGTCGGGCTCGTAAATCATCATGGTTATAGTTGGATGCTTATTTCAGTAACAATTCTTCGGTGCTCTCAGCAAGTGCAGCTACAGTTGTCTAATAATTTGATTTATGATGGACTACCTTCCCCCAGGAAATATGTAATTTTGCTCATGAGTCAATAAAAGTCTTTCAAGACCAGGCAAGAAGAAGAAGAATATTGAATAAGTGTTGAATGAAAATAATCGATCACCAAGTGTTCTGGGCTCAGTATACAGTCAATATATCGAATCAAACACCACAATCTTCAAACCCAAAACCACAAACACTCCCAAAACTGGTTGCTTGCCCACTAAGGACATGGTATGAAGTATTATTGTAGCCACAATAATAGCCACAAAGGCTAAGAGAGATGAAAACGGAAGGCACAAAGCAGGAAGCACGAAGCAGAATGAAGCTGCCGGTTTCACTCGCAAAATGGGGCAAGCAATTAACAATTTCTCACTCTGTCAAAGCCAAAAACGGGAATCAACATATATAGGATAATAGTGGGCTTTTAGGTTAGATAATAGTTAGGCCCAAGAGCTAATAGGTAGAGGGTAAATGGGCTATCAACCTAAAAAGCCATTCAAGATTTATGAGTCGGGCTTTGAGTAACATTAATTAAATTAGGCTACTTCAAATTGTCCAAATAGATTGTAGGATTGGTCTCAACAATTATGGAGTCAATATTTTAGTTATTTGATTGATGCCGATTGAATAAATGACGACTTTACATCATCGTTCGGGAGGTCATTTGACAACAATTTGTGTAACAATTAGTTTTTACTTTAATCGATAATAAGACTACATGTCCATGTACTTTCTGAAGAAATAAGTAGAATCTTGAATATACTAAAGTATAATATTTTGTAGACAAGGCTTTCGTGCCCAACAGATTTTCAGCTTCGTGCTTCAAATAAATGTATGTATGGATCAAGTTAGTGCTAAATTCATCATACTTATAAGTGGAATCCAGATTACCCAGTAAAATCAGAATGTATTGGTGCATGTTTTGCTAATGCTCATTCCCATCCTTAGCTGAAGGGCCTGTCCATGGCGCGTTCGGCCTGTCCATGGCGCGTTCGATAATCTATCTCCTCCCTTTCTGATTTCTCGTAGGGGTCCCCATGCCCACAATCTCAACCATTGTCAGATGAATTGTTAAAGGTTACAAGTTTAGGCAAGCATGATCTCTAGTGTAGTAATGCACAAACATAATCGGAGTAACATGATCTTTTCAGTTGAGCACTATTCAGCAATGACGAATATTGTACTACTGAAGGTGATGCTAATGCACATATGCAGGAAGGAATTACTGTACAAAGAACACAATCAGTTCAAATATTCTAAGTATTTTCTCATATGGGAAAAAAAGAACAATTTTATCAAAGGGAAACTAACACACACTAACAAAATTCGTTACAATGTGTCGACATTCAATCAATGAAGAACATAATTCTAATTGCACAGCCAGATTATTTATTTCCCTTAGCTAAGGATACAACACAAATCAAAATTGTGCACAGCGATGATATTACTATAGGCATGTTTGGTAAGAAGGATCATATAAAACTCGCCAATAAAGAAAAAGAAGTAAAAATCTGGTTCGTTATTCTGTCGAGTCATCTAGTACAGCGTACCAAAGATGCCTTACAAGTTAAGGAAAACGAACTCTTCAACAGAGGAAATTTCTCCAATCCTCTTCAGTGACTGCTTGCTTGGTTCCTCGTCGACTCCAATTGCCATCACGGCCTGCTTCCTTGGAGCAATCCTTCCGACACTCATAAAGCTGACATTTACATTTTCCTCACCCAAAATGCTACCCACCTTTCCGATCATTCCTGGCTGATCAACCTGCCTGCAGAGGATGATACTGCCTTCTAAACTCACGTCCACTTCAAAAGATCCGACCTTTGTCAAATGTGGAATTCCATCTTTAACCCGACCCTCAACTTTGATCTCTCCAGAATCAGATATGGCACTGGCGAATTTTGATTCCACGTTGGCAATTTGAACTTGGATCAATTCAAGTGGACTTTCAGGTGAACCATCCAGGACAATGCGTTCTTCAGTTATGCGAAGACCTCTTTGTTTAGCAGTGAAATCAGCATTCACCAAGTTCACAAAAACACTGGAAATAGGCTCAATCAGACCCTTGGTAATCATGGCACGAAGCAGCCTTGTGTCAAGGTCATCTGGAGCTCTAGCAGAAGCATATGTAACTTTCACAGATTTCACACCGCTCCCACCTGCTACTAATTGGACTGCAAGTCTACCAAGTTTTTCAGCAAGTGAAACAAATGGTTTCAGCTCAGTCAGAACCTGCAAGCAAGAGGATTGATTATAAAACAAGATACCTACACCTTCACTGATTAACTTTTGACGTGTTTCCACCCAAAAAATAACTGAATATAGAAAAAAATAGAAGTAAAATATCAAGTTCAACACACTGCTTAAACAAATCCATAGAAGTTAGTGGACAAACTTCAGGTGTAAAATTATTATTTTCACTTTGTCCACATTGCAGACGATGAAGGTCTTTCCATCGAGGATATCAAGTGTCCGTTGATCATCAAATTGAAAAATCCAAGGAGTCTAACAGTGCCTTTAACGCCGAGCAGATGGAGCAACTCTACAAAATGTTTTCCAGTCTTCAATCATCGAGTCAAACCTTTGCGAACAATCTTTCTAGTTCACTAGCTCACAGAGGTAACTTTTTGAGAGCCTTAAAATCTATCACCCAATCTAGAACACCCAATCAAGAACTCCCTGGATTATTGACTCTGAAGCAATTCCTATAACATATTCACTTCATATTCAACTTATGCTGGTAATCTTAAAATTAAAATTGCAGATGGATCCTTATCTACTTTGGCAGGAAAATGGAGTATTTGAATTTCTGATTCTATAACTTTAGAATCTGACCTTCACATTCCGAATTTATCGTGCAATTTATTGTCTATAAGTCAGTTAACAAAAACTTCCAATTGCTCAGCTAAATTTCTTTATCTCATTGTGTTTTTCAGGACCTATCATCGGAGAAGACGATTGATAGTGCTAAGGAAAGTGAAGGACTATTACTTTGAAGCGGCTGATGTGACTGAACAGTGTCAAATTAAAGCTTGTGATTCTGCATTTGTCCCTATATATAGTGAAATTATGTTATGGCATTTTAAAATAGGTCATCCCAACTTTAAACACTTAAAAAAAGTTTTTTCCCTTCTATTTTCTTGAATAAAGAGTCAATTAATCTTCAATGTGAAATCTGTGAGTTTGCAAAACATCAACGTACATAATTTCCAATATCTGGATACAATCCATCAAAACCATTCATCATGATACACAGTGATGTATGGGGACCCTCACGAGTCCCAAATCGTACTCTCGCAAAATGATTTGTCACATTTATTGACTATCACACTCGACTTAGTTGGGTTTACATACTAAAAGATAAATCCAACGTTTGTTCAGTGTTTATCAACTTCCATTCCATGATTCAGACACAATTTCAAAAACAAATTCAAGTGCTACACACTGACAATGACACAATACTTCAATAACATCATGAGAGACTTCCTTCAAATACATGGAATAATTCATCAACGGCCTGTTTGGGCCGGATTAAAATTTGATTTTAATCAAAGTCAAAGAATCAATATTAACCGCATCTTTCATGGGTCCTACATCTTTTCAACTACACATTTCAAAAACTTCTATCACAATCCACTAAAAATCTAATTTTAATCCCCACCAAACACCCTCAAAAGCTCTTGTGTCGACACTTCCAAACAAAATGGGATTGCCAAACGCAAAAATAAATATATTCTAGAAGTTGCTCGTGCCTTAGGGGCTGTTCTCTTCGTATTACAGTTTTAAGTTTTAAATTCATTTTGAGTTTTATATTTTGAGCGTCAATTTTGAAATTGCTGAAAACACGTTCTTTTTGTCATTTTGAAAAATTATTTTAAAAAATAAAAAAAATAAAGTTTTAGCTTGGTTTTAACTAAAAACAGCCGAAACGACTTTTTTGGCATTTTTTGTTTTCTTTATAGATTTTAAACTCGTTTTTGGAAATTCGTTACTGAAAATAGGTAAGTAAACGTGTTTTCAGTATTTTCGAAAACTGAAAATGGCTTGAAAACAGCAAAGAGAACAAGATCTTAATGTTTACCGCAAACATGCCTCAAACGTTATGGGGAACGCTATTCTTACATCCACTTATCTAATTAATCGATTGCCTAATCGCACTCTAAGCTTCGAAACACCCCTCCAGAAATTTCAGAATACTTCCCAACTTCTCGTCTAAGCTCTAATCTACCCCAGGATTTTTTGGGTGCACTACATTTGTTCATGTTTACTCTCATCACAGAAGCAAATTTGATCCTCGAGCAATTAAATGTGTGCTGATCGGATATTCTTCTACACAAAAGGCTACAAATGCTATGATCCTACCACAAAAGGACCTTCGTCACTCTTGATGTCACTTTTTTCGAAAATATTCCGTACTTTGAGAAAACCTCTCTTTAGGGGAAGACCTTACGTGAAGATCGGTTCTTTGACGTCAATCTCTCCCCTCTTGTACCTACCCCACCATCTAATTCTAAGATGTCATCAATAGACAAAAACTTGAATCAGGGGAGAGATGTAGAAAAACGTGTTAAGGAGATACTAGTTTATTCATAAAAGCCAAAATCAAAGAACATGGAGAATTTCACATCCAATGCACCAAGAGAGTCGGAATCGATGATAGCTCCAAATTCTCGGAAAGTATCGAAAATATCTGATACTGACTTACATATTGCTCTTAGAAAACAAACACGATCATGTACTCTTCACCCTATTTCAAAATTAACGTCCTATAACGCTCTGTCTACAGGATTTCGTGCTTTTACATCTCATCTTGAGAGTACAGTAATTCCAAGGACTATCCAGAAAACTTTGGGAATCCCAAAATGGAGAGAAGCAGTATTTGAGGAAATGCGAGCATTGGAAAAAAATGATACTTGGGAAGTAACAAACTTGCCTCAAGGAAAGAAACTTGTTGGATGCAAATGGGTCTTCAATCTGAAATACAAAGCTGATGGGACAATAGAACGGTATAAGCTTAGTTGGTTGCAAAGGGATACAGACCTACGAGATCGACTATACAGAAACATTTGCGTCAGTAGCAAAGTTAAATACAATCCGTGTCCTTCTATCACTAGCAGCAAATTTGGACCGGCCACTTCTGCAACTGGACATCAAAAATGCATTTCTAAATGGGGAATTGGAAGGAGTCTTCATGACATTACCACCAGGTTTTTGCAAGGAAAATGAAAAAAACCGAGTATGCAAGCTAAAAATCTTTGTATGAACTCAAGCAATCACCAAGAGCATGGTTTGACAGATTTGCAAAAGTATTGAAAAGTCAAGGATATCATCAAGGACAATCAGATCACATTATGTTTCTTCGGCATTTTGAAGATGGGACTAAAGCAATTTTAATCGTATATGTCGATGATATTGTTCTGACAGGTGATAATAGAGTAGAAATGGTAAGACTTAAAAAAGCTTTGCCACTGAATTTCAAGTGAAGGATCTTGGACCTATGCAATATTTCCTGGGAATGGAATTAACTAAATCGAAACGAAGCATCAGTGTATCACAACGGAAATAGATCCTTAATCTCCTAGCCGAAACTGGCATGCTAAGATGTAGACCAAGCGATACACCTCAAGGGCTCCTCTGGAAAGGGGCTATTTTTCAAAAAGAATGAAAGGAGAGAAGTTGAAATCTACATAGATGCAGATTGGGCATGCTCAACATACGACAGGAGGTCTACTACTGGTTACTATACCTTTGTATGGGAAAATTTGGTGACATGAAGAAGCAAGAAACAAAATGTAGTAGCCCGAAGTAATGCTGAAACTGAGTTCAGAGTTGTTGCACAAGGAATATGTGAAGCACAGTGGTTGAGGAAGCTTCTGGAAGAATTACTTGTCACAATAAAGTTGCCGATCAAACTCTATTATGATAATAAAGCGGCGATCAACATTTCCTTTAATCCAGTTCAACATGACAGAACTAAACATGTAGAGGTGGACAGATGCTTTATCAAAGAAAAAGTTGAGAAATGAACTATTTGTATGACCTATGTTCCCACACTGACACAAATTGCAGATGTCTTTACCAAAGGGCTACCTAGACCGAAATTCGATGATTCCATCTCCAAGTTGGATATGATCAACATTTACGATCCAACTTGAATGGGGGTGTTGAAATCCCAAAATAATTGAAACCGTGATTATTGGAGATTCTACTTTCCATAGGAAGAATATATTAATTGATTTTAGAGATTTTGAAGATTTGTATTTTCCTTTTTACATTATACGTGAGAAATAGAAAAACTTTCTTCAATTAAATCTACACCAAGCAATACCTCCGAAGGAACCATTGGTGCATTGACGGCAGTAGCAGCAAGCTCCCCCTTTAAGGCTCCAACAACAGCTTCAGCTATTTCAATGGCCACTCCTTCCTGTTTAAGAGTTTGAACATTATTTTGTGACATGGTAACAAGAAGTAGAAAACAACAGAAAATTAGAGCAATGTTCTGTAAACCTGAGCTTCCATGGTACTAGCTCCAAGATGAGGAGTTGCAGTTACATTCACATGCTGCACCAATTTGCTGTCCTTTGGTGGTGGCTCCACGGTGAAAACATCAAGTGCTGCCTGCGATGAAGTAATAATTAGTAATGTACTGGTTGATTATCACAGTTTCACTTTATGTCTCAAATAATCAAATAATTAATCATTTGTTCTTCCAGGATAATGAAGCAAGAACCTGGGCTACAATGCCAGAATCAAGGGCCTTCACCAAAGCTTCCTCATCAATCACTCCCCCACGTGCAACATTGATGATTCTCACTCCTTTTTTCATCTTTGCAAAATTTTCATCATTGAGAATTTTAGATGTAGACGGAGTAAGCGGCATGTGAAGCGAGATGAAGTCTGCAGATGATATAGCTTCATCAAAGCTCACAAGTTCGACCCCTATTGCACGAGCACGGTCAGCTGGGGCATATGGATCGTGTGCAATAACATGCATACCAAGCCCTTTGGCACGCCTAGCAACTTCAGTTCCAACCTTGCCAAAACCCATCACTGCAAGTGTCTTGCCAACAAGTGAAACACCAACGTATTTGCTCCTCTCCCATTTACCTGGATTGATTATATTATTAATAACTTAAGTAATTATATTAATTTTGAAGCTAGAGGTGCAAATGGCAGCAATAAACTATTAACATATGAAAAAAATGGCTTGGAATTAAAAAATTGCTTGACTCAAGAGCTGAGATCCATGGATTATCAAAAAACTAAGAGAATATAGTAGCTCCATTCACTTGGCCTCTGTTTGGATAAATTATAAATGATTTTTAAATGGAAGTGAGGTTAAAAGGGGTCCATTGAAATGTGTGGTTGAAATTGAAGTTTGATTAATTATAAATCATTTATAATTTATCCAAACAAAGGCTTAAACTCTGTTGTTTTATTTTATCATACTTTAAAAACATAAAATGCTTCAATAATTCTCAGTGAGTCCCACACAACAAGATTATAAAACAAGACCAACACAAAACAATTCCTTTAGTTAAAGTTTCTTAAACTACTGAAAAACAGGAGAAGTTGATGTGGGATAAAGGGCAGAAATGACTCATATTGAGAGAAACAGGATTGGAATGTTCAGTTGTGATATTTGTGTTACATATAGGATCTATAAAAGAATCAAAGGGAAACAAACTGTTTGCACTAGAGATGTTAGGAGGCAATGTGCACCGTGAAAACAGTGCACTTCTAATGGCTAGTGAAGCAGTAACTCTTATATGAGTTAGCAAAATGTCAACATAAAAATTGGGATTTCCAAACCAACGAAAAATAAAATTAACAAGCTTAGAAAGCAAAAGTCTTCAATGTAATGCAGAAGCTTCTTAAATACCAGACTGAATCTTCTTGAGCACAAGGACTGAATGACATTGAGACTCAAAAGGATTACAAAATCAAAAGCTCAACTTTCACATGACTTTTAGGCAACACAAATATCTTACTTCTGCAGAGTAAATTAATTGAATTTAAAAATTAATTTCACAGTCAATTAAAGTGTCTTTTTGTCTAAATAAAATAATTACGGCATCAGGTATCTTTATATTCAAATGGCTGCAAATTCAAAAGATCACAACAATCAGATCTAAGATCATTCTACCGGCTCAAGACCGAAAAACATTCTGCATATTCCGAATCTGAAGCTTTATTTAATTAAATTCCACATTTTGATTCGAATTCACTTTTAGATAAATTGTTACGAACAACTTTTAACTTTGAAATATCTCATTTCAAACAAACAAAATGCAGAAATCAAAATACGTATCATATACATAAAAGTGTTGATACAATTATGTATGAATTACCAGCTTTGACAGATGCATCAGCTTGAGCAATGTTCCTCGCCATGGCCGTGAGTAGCGCAATCCCATGCTCAGCCGCTGCAACTGTGTTAGCAGTGGGCGCATTCACCACAAGGCACCCGTGCTCAGTCGCAGCAGCCAGATCCACGTTATCGATTCCAACACCAGCTCTTCCAACAACCTTAAGCCTACCTCCGGAGGACTCAAACACCTCACGAATGACCTTAGTCCCGCTCCTCACAATCAGTGCATCGCAGAGCGAGATCTTGGTGCATAGCTCCTCGGGACTAAGATTATAAGAGCAATCCACATTAGCGAAATCCTTGAGAAGCTTCACTCCGGCTTCGCCGAGTTTTTCTGCTACTAGGATTGTCGGCTTGGCGTCCATGGAGAGGACGACAAAGTGGCGGCCGCGGGGCTCGCCGCGGCGGAAAGAGATGGCTGTTACACCGAAAGTGGTGGAGAGGGAGCGGTGGCGCATCCATGATGCAGTGGTTGACGACGGCGAGGCTTTAAGGCTCGTTGATGAAGCTGCGGCCGCCATTAATGGTTGATGAATGAAAATTGCAGCGCAAGAGAGTGGAGTGCGCGACGGATGAGGAAATATGCCTATTTATACGCAAGGAGGGAGCCCCTGTGTTTAGTAGTTTGGGTGGGAAATCAGGTAGGGAAAGATTTTTTTTTTCTGCAAAAACATATTTTGTTAAATATTATGCCCATATTTGACTCCCATTTTTCATCAAACCTATTTTTTTAAAATTCATTTTTAATTGCACATTATTTCGTAAAATAAATTTATATATAAATCTAATTTTTTAATATTTTTAACTAAATTTTTCAAGAAAAAAAATACTATTTAAAAATACGTTTTCTCCCCAAAAAAAAAAATAAAAATGGGTGGGGCTAAATGTAAAATCTTACAATGTCTATAATCATTCAAATTCCAGTCTATCACTAAATGTGTACTTCTAGGAACAATTTTTAAGAGCAAATTACATAAATTTTCCAGAGATTTATGTCTCAATTAAAATTAAAAAAAACAAATGTAGTTCATGTTTCGTGGATTTTAATTTAAGTCAAAATCAACAATTAGTTTTAATCACATAATTTATAGGATGAGAAAATTTCAATCACGTGTTACATTACTTTTTATCAAAATCTACTAAAAATATAATTTTTATCTACATCGAAAGATGAGTATTTCTAAAAATTTTTAAAATGGAGGCGAGGTCTCTGTAATTGTTATAAACCTCAAGGGCTTGAGGTTAAATATAATTTTTTTTGTCTTTTAAGCTTAATCAACATGTTTTTTTTTTAAACACATGAATGAACTTTTCGTTATAAATAGGGTTGGCAACAGGGCGGGTACGGGACGAGGCGGCCACTCCCCCACTCCACCCCGCCCCTCCCGACCAACCCGTTCGGAGTGGATTTTTTTGCCCCATTCGAGGCGGGATCTCATCGGGACGGGATGGGACGGGGCAGGGGGTGGGGCGGGTTATTTTGTCATCTCTAGTTATAAAGCAATGCTGCAAACAATAGAAATGAAAGGAAAAACCAATCAACCCCATCTATATGAAAAAATAGTCGCACATTCAACCATATACAAAATCTAAAATAATTGCTTTGCCACGATTAAACCGATTAATTCTCGTAGATAATATAGAAATCGAACAAATATCTATGCATTCATTCTAAAATCATTAGAATATAAATGGAATGGGAATAACAAGCTTTTTTAACTCATGCAAAACCATAAAACATGGGGATGTTATCTGATTTTGTGTGTCTCTAATAGGAAACATTTATAATGAGCAAATTAGACCTTTAAATCTCAATCTTTTAAGATTATAGCATTTAAGCTGCCAATTTAATTATGATTATTGATTGTATTGAATTTTTTAACAATTGGGATTGAGGAGATTAATTTATCTGAACGCAATATGATAGAAAGTAAAATAATGACAATTAAGAGGCATAATTGATTTTTCTAATTAAAAATTATATAATTTATAGAATATAATTAAAGAAAGTACGATAATCTAGAAAAACGACCAAATTAACATCATCACCTAATTCCTAAGCCATGGAACCCTTTGGGGTAGGTGGAGATCGAAAATCCTTAATTTTGATTTCTCAACCACTTGGCAGCTAGATATTTGTAAAGTGCGAGATTGAAAAGTGATATCTTTACATTTTTGTCAAAATATAATAACCTCTATATTGTTTTAGAATAAATTTTGTGAAAATTGATAATTTAAAAAAAATTATTCCACATATACATTAGAATTTACATAATGTCCAAGTGACATTTTATCATGAATTTTGCTACTTGTACATAAAAAAATGTAGATAATGAATTACTTAATATGACGTGGAGGGAAAATATTGGATAAAAAAGTATATTGTGTTTTAAATTGACAAATGATAAAATGTCATATGGTATTATGTAATTCATTATGTAAATCTTGATATTGTAACAAGATCCTTTTATCATGGCTGGTGGAAATCACGTGTAAAATTATTTTATTTGGAAAAAATATAACTGAAATTGAAATTTGAAAAATCTGTACCAAATAAGTACTAAAATCTAAAATGAACAAAATTTGCACTTTTGTCTTAGTCAAAAATAGAATAGTTTCTATCAATGAAGTAGGTTTACTACCAACTTGTTTAAGCGTGGAGAGTCTGTACAAGGACTTGTACATCCTTTTTCAGCATCATACTGACATTATTATTGTTGTCAAGCAGTGATTGATTGAAATTTTTAATAACTGTCTAATGGTATATTGTCACGTGATAGAGTATAAAATTTGGTATATATCAAACATAATTAGGAGAGATTTGCTCTCTTTATGTCCACTTCAATTGGAGAGTTTGAAGCGTTTGCTCGGTTTAGCTTGTCAAGCTAAAAGCATCTTCAATGTAATCACGACTTATTTTATTAGTATTATATATGTAAAATGGAGGGTGTTTAAAAAGGCGCATAATGGAAGTTGATAGCACATTGTCAAGTGACATGACATCGAAATAATAGACCATGAGAGTTTTGTCTAAATTTGGAAGTTTTGTAAGATAAAGTGATTCAACATAATAAATTTTTTTTCCTAATACTTATATTTTCTATCCAGATTTATATGTAATTCCATTTTTATTTAAACGTGGAATAGCAATTCATGGAATGCATTGAAGACTAAATCAAAGTTTAAGTATATTTATTAGACAATAATGTCACATAGACAGAAAGTCTTTCTACTCCCATGTCGCTGATGGTAATAACTTTTATATCGCAAGTGTACAATATCATAACTAGTAATAAAGTTGACTTATAAGTCTGGATATCATTCCCATGAAAATTATTATCCAACAATTGATTCAATTATTCATAACTTCAATTTGATCGAAAAAAACAATAAAATAGTCATTTTTTTTTTGGTATTTTTTTTGTTTTAAATATACTAAAACAAATAAAAGTGAGTTTTTTATATGATAATTTAAGTGTTATGATTCATGATTTTACCATAGTTATCCCCTTAATTTCAATCACCAAATTTTATATAATTGATTCTATTTACCCAATCAAATTCTTTTAATGTATTCAATTTATCTATCTTGAGTTCTCATTAAATCTATTAGCTAATTCAATTCCACATCTCTATGTGAATCAATTTTTGTTAAACGTAATTATTGTTCTAAAAATTTATGTAACGACCGCAATAACTAACATAAATATCTCTATATTTATGCTAAATTATTGATTTTTATTACGTGGTCTATACAAATAATTCGCATCTCTACATAATTATTGCTCACGAAATCAATGAGTTACTGGTCAATTAATCCAAGCATTAAGATTGAAAGTAAAAACAATTCACAAATCAATTTGAGATTTAAAATTTTTTAATTAAAATTAAGGTTCAAAACTAGGTAATAATCAGTTATCATAACTAAATAATTAATCACACATCATGAGAGAATAAAATACAAGAAGGTATTAAATTATATCACCGGGTATTAAGAAAAAAGGGAAAAAGATGAAGATCTTGTACCAAGATTTCGTCTTCTTCTTATAAAATTTTAAAACCCTAACTTCTTAATTGACTTCTTGATTTTTTCCTCATTTCGGCTTGAATAATATATGTTCAATGAATCCCCCAAAAATTAACTTGAATATATGTGTCTAATGAAATCCTACTAGCCCCCTTTAATTGTTGGACTATGTTGTGTACTTACAGAATAAGATTAGGCAAAGTTTTTGTTCAAATGATTTCCACCAAAAATTTCAAATTAGTTTTTACCAAAGAGTTTAAGAAATAAAATAAAACAATTCCCTTTTCCAATTGATCTCATTTTCTCATGTGACTTCGGTCCTTTATCTTCTTTTATTCTGCAATTAAGTTATCTTCATTCCAAAATCATAATAGTTGACTCAAGACAAGTTTTGGAGTTTTCAATTTAGTTCTCAAACTTTTCAAATGTCGAATTTAACTCTCGAACTTATATTTTTTACCGAATGCTCCTTTAGTACTTCCAATTGATCTCTTGCAATCTGGTTAATCTTCAATTGCTTCAAATCAATTCCAATTGAGCTCCTAATAACCTATTTTCACATAAATTATATCCAAGTTGGAATTTTCCTACAATTAACATAATTTACACAAATTAAGTAGATGTTCACTCAATTATATATAAATAAATAAGAATATAAGTTGAGATAAGTGCATAAAATGCACTTATCAACAAGGATAACAATCCATAAATTGAAGGTCTTCTAAGATATACATCAAAGCAAATGCGACAAATCAATATGATATAGAATTCAAATTAAAATAAAAAAGTAATTTTGGAAACTACTTTTAAAAGAAAGACGCAATAATGTCATACAAGATGTTTAGTTGGAAACTACTTTACTAGAAAATAACAAAAAAATTTCACTGCCTTTAACTTTCAACTTTCGAGAAAACTTGAGGTCTTTTTAGATGAAATTTTCTGTATAATGATAATTTACACTCTATTTCAAAAATTACAAATATAGGAAGAAAAGATAAAAAAAAATAACGAGAAGAAATAATCAAGAGTCAAAAGGAAGATAGGAAACGAAGAATGGGAACTTGACGGAAGTCCCAAAGGGCATAGTCGGAGAGACCACGGGTGTTGGGAATGTACGTAATACAAAGACTTAAGGTTCCAATTTAAGATATCAATCTTATTAAGAGTAGTCCCTTACAAAACAAGGGAAAAGAGCGGGACAATCAATGCTGATAATATGGATTAAATTAGGCTTTTCTTAAAAGAGTGGCTATGTATATACTCTTTAAAAAAGCAACTTGAAAAGTTAGTTTTAAATACTGTCAAACATGCTACGAGTCCAAACTCAAAAACAACCTCTAATGTTATGGTGAAGGCCCAACTATCACTCGAATTTTTTCCATTGGACACAGTAAAGTACTCAAGATTGAATATCTTTTAATTCAATTTGCTACAGAGACTATATAACTTGAACAAATCACTCATTTTTTCTATATATGGTTGGTAGAATTGACGATGCAATATTCTATCTTTACAACAAATTGATTGCTTCAAAGTCAAGTATCAGATACAAAACGGGTGAGATAAGCTGTCCCAACTCTACTTGGGCTTGTGTTAAAAGATGATTTGAATCCCAATCTCTTTGGAAGCTCAATTCCATTTTGTACATGTCTGATTTTCTCAATGAATTTTCCCTCACCTGATGCTATAGCAGCATAGCTACCTACAATATACAATGTTGCTACAAGCACATTGTGGGTTACATTATGGATTACACTTTTTCATGTGTCATAATCTGCACCGTTGATTTTCCCCCCACTTTTCCAATCAATGCACGAATTCCCCCAACATAGGAGTGTGCTAGATGTACACCAAATATGCCGCTCAGCTTGGCCCCTAGGCTCGTGGGCCTATGTGCAGAGTCGAGCAGGCTAACAAACTGTTAGTGTTACTTTTCTAAAAATTAACACGTGTAAGCATCGGCTCCTGCCCAAAAATGCCACTCAGCTCGGCCCCTAGGCTCGTGGGCCTATGTACCAGGTCGAGCGGGCCAACAAACCGTTAAGTGTTTTTCACAAAAAAAATTTGAAAACCTCTTTTTTTTGGAATTAGGATCGTCTGTTCTTAATATAAGCAAAGTTAAAATTGTATACAAACAATTTGTTACATGTACAACCTTTTTTTAAAAAGTTAGGAATATTAAAGAAAATTAACATGCACAATACTTACAAAGTATGTTGAATTCAAATCTTTTAGATTGTCCTCACAATTTTGTCTACTTTATCTTGAATTTAGAACTCTACGTCTTGGCAATCATTTAAACACATTAAACTCTCTCATTTATCTTCTTTAAACCTTATTATGTAATCAAACAGAATCCTACCACTAACACTAAAAAGGGCTTCGAAGCTATTGTACTTACTTGAGGTGTGAGTAGATCAAGTGCTCTAGGAAAAATAATTGGATATTGACGATCGTTCATTCTCCAACACTTAAGTAGGTCAAAATATTTTACTTCTTCCAACTCTAAAGTACTAAGCATGTTGTAAGAAATACCTAGTTAATTGTAATGATTTTCCAGACCTTGGGCAAGGGAAGAAGAAGAAGAAGAAGTACCAAATATTGATCAATTCTACAAAAATTAATCAATAATAATAAATATAACTCGTTATCTTCGACTTCTTGTGACGACATACTAGCACTAAAGGGGACCGTCAAAACATTCATATCGGTCCTTTGGACATACATCTCACATAAGCTTCTCTCTATATTATAATATGTAAATGGAGGTCAAAAATTTAATGTATTTGATATTTGATATATAACAACTTTTGTAAGCTCTAAATTAAATCTAAGGTCCATTACATAAGCTAACGTGAACAACATGACAAATCCTCATAATATTTTTAATCTCAAGTTTCATCACTACTACAATATCAGAAAAATAGTAATGCTTTATACATTCTAAAACTTTTAACAATATAATAAAGCGAGTAAGAATGAGGGGACTAGAGGGATAATATACGTCATTCTTAGTGTCGTAAAAGACTTTCAAAAAGAAATTCACTTGAAATGTAATTTTCCAATTAGTAAATCAGATTCTGGGATTTGTGAGAGTCAGGTGTTTTAGTAAGTAGTAACAACATTTTGGTAACCTTCCCAACAAAGTAGCAAAGAGATAAGTTGAGTTCCATTTATGACCTATATTCATGCCAAATGTTTTAGCGTTTAATCCATTTTCTATATAAAATTAATCAAAAACATGTTTTCTACTATGGAATATCGTAATAAAGGTTAGAGAACTTAATTTTTCTAACTCAAATTCAATGAATTTTAATTTATTTTGCACAATTAAATAAAAAATATAACAAACAAAATGGATATGGAATAGAATACCACCAAAACTTGGCTATGAGCATTACCTTACCTTTACACACTGCCTTTGGTGAATAGATTCAGCAGTAAGTTGCAAACTAGAACTTGCACCATAAGAAGAACCAACTTGGAATTGAGATTGATTACAATATAAAGCTCTTTGTTTGATCAAACATTTTTTGTAGTGCTTGTTTGGGTAGATCGTTTCAATACCCTTTTATCAAACTAATATTTTTTTAAAGTACTTGCATTGTGCTTAATAATCTGACTTATCGTCATTTGGACTCGTGGCCACCAGTTTGAAGTGTTCTCAACATTTAGGGTGTGTTTGATCCACATTATTTTGTAAGAATGTGTTCTGAAATAGTAGATTAATGGAGAATGTGTGGTTGAAAAAGAAGGAAAAATTATTGATGTGATGGAAACTATTATTTTATTGAAGAATGTGTGGTTAAAAATAAGTAGAAGAATGATAATGAGAATTTTAATGTGTACCAAACATGAGCTTAATAGTTTGTTTCTTCTTTTGTTGTTTACTCCTTGAAAATATTGTGTGCATTTAATCTTCTTCCATATCATCTAAACCAATTGAATCGATGCTCCCATGCCCATGGTCATCACAACAATAATTAGGAATTGAAATGTCCTTAATACAACTAAAACCATGATCTAATGGTAGATAGGGAGTGGGAGCTGGAGCACCTTTTGGTGTGTTGGAGAAACCAAACAATTCATCAAACTCGTTATTCTCATGGGCTAGGCTAATAGGCTTGGCCCATGGGCTCTACACAAACTCGGCTCATAAAATTTTTTTAGTGCTCATCTAGGCCTTAAGCTCGGGCGATCCATGGATCAAATGTGGATAAACTAAACCTGCAAACTAGTAAGCGACTTGGCCCATTTACCACTCCTAAGTTAAAGTATATATATTGCATCAACTTAATATACCAATATGTACAATTAGTCAAGTATTTGAATAAATGGCTTCATTGCCAAACGTGGACACTTTTACATGAATCTAGCTCTCAAGAAGTCTAAACAGAAGGAATGTGATTCAAAATCTATAATATCATATAGACTTTTCAAATATGGATTTACGAGTCCATTCCACTATTATGCAGTGAAGTCCGTAACACAATATCTTGCAATTTTCCACACATTTTAAATTGGTCAACAGACGATTCATGTGTATCCTCCGCAGATCTTGATAAGATGTTTTATGACCTCGACAAGGTATGACCTTATAATCTACTATGCACATTCAGATATCTTTATTTCTGTTATTTTGTATATAATTTTAATTTGATCGATGTCATATTTTGACATTCACTCTTTATTATTATTATTTATCCAAGTCGAAGTAATGGGAACACAACCTAGTGAAGCTGAGCTACCCATCAAAGAACCCACATTTAAATCTGTTAATATCCGCCGCATTGATCCCAATGTCGTGAAGGTCCATGTTCACGCCATGAAAGGAAAACAAACCGAGCACATCAAATGGTGATTTCGCCCCTTGCTCCAAATAGAAGACCCGTGAAGTATCTGATCAAAGAGAGGTTAGTATTATTCCATTACAAGGTCAAACATATAAAAAAGAGGTATACATTTTGTTTACTGGTTATGATTACATATTATACATAACATAAATAGGCTCATTGGTCTTACAAACAGCTTCATGTTCTCACGTTACTAGGTGAATTACAGTACCATGTTCTCGACATTTAAGATAAACAAACTTAAATAATGAGTTCACAAAATAATATGAAGTTGGACATTCAGCACGTCGTGAGGCTTGTTAATAGTAAGTACGAATATTTGATGGAGGAGATTAGGCGAAAAAATCACAGTGAGCATCATGATTATGGTAATGCGACTACTGATATTTCAAAAAAGACGCCAGTTGCGATGGAGACTAAGGTTATATACTCATATTCAATAATATATACATAAATTTCTTTCATCAATTATATGTTATAACGCCTCTAATGTGTATCGACTTTTTTTACTCAGGTACGAGAGAATGACGAATACAGAAACATTCCTAGCAATGATGAAAATGCTGTCCATTTTGATGTTCAAATGTTAGCAATCAACGACAACACTAACTTGCCCAGTAACACTACTCATGTACTAGTGTGTGAAAAGAGTTCAAAGATCGTTGCATTCGCAACAAACATTCTTGAAGACGTGCATTTCACAGTGTTCAATCGAGTAGAGTATAGGTAAAAAACACCAAATTACGTAGTGCCAATTGGAAATATTTATATTCATTTTATAATTTTAATAATAGTGCATATTGAAAGTCAATTGATTTTTATAACAACATAGTACTAATACTAATAAATGTCATATGGTTTGTAACACGTATTTCATATCGATACACAGATCACAGTGGCTTGACACTGTAACAAGAGATATTTCCATAAAACTTTGGAATGGAATAGGGAGATGCGTGTTAAATGGATTTATATCGTGATACAACACCTAACTACTTGCTCAAGAAGTTCGAGCCCGTTGTATGCTGTATCCCGGCTAATCTGAAAGCACTAATGGTAAATACATTAATCGATAAATATACCATTGCACTATGAAAAGTATAATTCATGTTTCATCAGATAGATGGTAGAACTTGCCCAAAATGTAGTTTTAATCGAATCAGGAGTTGGGAATAATGACAATGCAGCAACGCCTATGCATCGATTCATTCTATTTATAATACGATTGGATAGGTAATGTAGTTCTATGTGTAGTTGTCTTGTACACAATGCGATTTATTGTTAATTTACACATTCACAACTATCGCCGAATAGATTAACATCTAAACATATCTCCAGTTTTTTTTTAAGAAAAATTGAACTATCCTTTCTTGCAGATCAACACGCCAGGTGACTGAGTCAAAACTACTTTAAAATTAAGCTGTGTGTTAAATATTCAATATTTAACTCTACATAAATGTATTCTTTTAATATCCCTTTTTGGTGTGACAATTTCAAGAACAAACATTAACATTAACATCGACTATCGTATGTATGCTATCAAATAGAGGATGGCAACACTTCACGTAGACGTTGAAGTGTTTGATAGTTGGTTTCGGAATGGGTACAAGCCACGACAAATGTAAGTCGATTGTTGATACACTTTACATTTTAACAGTCATTCATATTTAGTGTTTTAATCAATTTACATCATATACTTACTAATGTAGATAATTCAAGTTTCCGATCCAAAGATATAATTGTTGTGCTTACATCTCCAAAATAAAATTTAAACAACACGTCAATTATATTTTGATATTTCACTTTCAATAGCATGAACATAGACGTTTCTCATGAAACACAAACTTCCTATATTTACCCACTTAGGCCCTGTTTGATTTGGCCTTGTGACAATTTCAAGAACAAACATTTACATTAACATCGACTATCGTATGTATGCTATCAAATAGAGGATGGCAACACTTCACGTAGACGTTGAAGTGTTTGATAGTTGGTTTCGGAATGGGTACAAGCCACGACAAATGTAAGTCGATCGTTGATACACTTTACATTTTAACATTCATTCATATTTAGTGTTTTAATCAATTTACATCATATACTTACTAATGTAGATAATTCAAGTTTCCGCCATCCAAAGATATAATTGTTGTGCATACATCTCCAAAATAAAATTTAAACAACACGTCAATTATATTTTGATATTTCACTTTCAATAGCATGAACATAGATGTTTCTCATGAAACACAAACTTCCTATATTTACCCACTTAGAGTTCTAGAATAAGAAGATTTTTATTTCGATTATACAAATTGATTGATTAACATTTGTACAGAATTGACTTTCATATAACTTGATCCATGTGTTGTTTTAACCATACTTTTGTTATGATGTCTGTACATCTTTTGATTGACTTTTCATATACATGTACACTTGTTCTATAATTTTAATGCCAATTACATATAATTTGAATGTCTATATCAACCATTTCACTTAATGTGACACAATTGCGGTCTCTACGTGATAAAGTTTGCTGAGTACATCATATATGGGATAATTGATAAGGCGTATGGAAATTCGACCCAGTCAAATATAGGACAAGTCTGGCATCTCAGCTTTTCAAACATAGATGTGAGAAGTTGATTGATGCATACAACACCGATTTTGACCTAGTACCATGCAGCGTAAGGCGAGATAGGAAGATGAAGGAACTGATGATCGATTAGTTCAGTAGGAGAAGCTAGTTTATCCTTTGGAAAACAAAAATCGCCCTGATTCTAGTGTTTTTGATGTGTTTTGTCTATGATTAGTGTAGTTAATTTTGAAATATTGATGTGATTTGTCTATGATCAGTTTAAAGTTATGATGTAGTTTATCAACTATGCCATGATAGGTGTTATTTTGGGTATTTTGCATTGAATAACAATCTGGGCAGTTTCTAGTATATATCGAAGTAAATCACAAATTGTTTTGTTTTGTTTTTTTTTTTGTTCGATAATCAGTAAGGATGTGCAAATGTCCTACAAATTGGATATCGAATGGTATTTTCAGATCGAATAACAAATAGTAAGACATAGTATTGGACCCCAAGTATTACATGACCGTTAAATAAGTGTGATATCTTGTCCAATTCACTGCTTTACATTGCATACTTCTTAGCAATCACTTATCGTAGAAACTAGTATTTTTAAACATATTTAACACTTAATATAGTATTTTTAATTTAATTTCTCACTACACAGTAAGGTATAAATAAGCACCAAACCACTCAATCCCTATGATGAATAAAGTTACTTGTACAACTTTTGTTGACAACTAGTTTGACAATTTATGTATTGTTAAAATCTCGACTATTGATTTTAAAATAGTTTTTAAATGAATGGATACAGTTGTGCTTGGTGTACAATCAAGTTTGACATCATAAATGATATTGTGTGAGTTGACATCGATTTTAATAAAATTATTTTCAATCAATTTTCAGATTTTCTACACGTAGCGAGGATGTCATCCAAGATGTCAACCATGAATGTACAAATAACATGACTTGGATAGGAATTATGATATATTACTCATTTTTAACACCAATTTAGATATTAATGAACCTCACATTAGGAATGGCAAAAAAGCTCGTCGGCTCGAGCGGCTCGGGCTCAGCCCGAAAAAAGCCCGAGCCGAGGCTCAGGCCGAGCCCCATTTTGGGGCATCGGCTTGAACCCGACCCAGCCCGTAACTAAGTAATATAAAAAAAAAAAATTAAAAAATGCAGTAGCCCTCATTGCAGACATCTATCTTTTAACCTTTTTTTTTTTTTAAAGTTCAAATGTATTTTTTTATATATTAATATTTAGTTATTATTTATAACATGTATAAATTGCACAAATTTTAAATACATTATAAAAATTATAAATTCATAACGAATAAAAAAAAATACGAGCCGGGTCGGCCCCGTTAAGGCTCAAGCCTAAAGCTTGGGCCGAGCCTCATTTTTTGGCTGAGATTTTGCTAGGTTCGGATCGGGCCCAAAAAAATTCGGACATGTTTCGTTTGAGCCGAGCCTAAGCTTTGAGTTTCGGCTCGTAGCTCAACTCGTTGACATGGCTACCTCACCCTGCAATTTTGAAAGCCCAAAATAAATAAATAAATAATAAAATGATCTCCAATTGTATGCAATATAATCCACTAGATTAGTACCAAGGACAAATGATGATAAATATCATTACTCTTGTCGTCTAGGGATTCCTAGCAATAAAAAATTGTTAATCTTCTACTTCTCCAATGCCAAAGTATTTGAAAAAGGAAGTGAAGTATATATATTGCATCAACTTAGAACATGTTGAAATCCATTAATTTATTTTATGATTTTCTACAAGATCATTTTAAACCACATATTCACATAATAAAATATTATACGCTTATATCAAAAACTTTTCCCCATTTTTTAACCCAATTCTCATAAAAATACTATTCAAAACTCATTTTTTTTTTCCCAATTAATGAGAATCAAACAGGCTCTTAATATACCAAATGCACTATTGAATTTTTCTCACGTTCAATTGGTTAATTATTTTAGTAACTGGCATCACTGAGAGCATTCAAGAATAACAATCTGATTCCCTTAGTCTGTGGTTCATTACGAATGTACCACAAAGCATTTCGTTTTTTTCGCAACTACAACTTTTTGTGGGACTGAATTTGTTCATTCTGGAGAAACAATACACGATTTATCAAACTTGTATACGTTACAAAAGCAAATTTTACAACTGAAATGAACAGAAAACTTTCAAACTCAACAAATCACCAAAAATTGCGCAGAGGATCCTGTTTCGATCTCAATATGGGGTTCTTCTAAAGCACAAAATACAACATAAAGCTAACCATCCTATTCAGACTTCTTGCATTCACACAGAGAAACTTCAACATAAGCAAACTGCAGATACTTAACTTTTGACCAAAATCATGAATGTACTGTATTCCAGTCGATGAAGCGTGGAAACTGGTAAGGGTCAACGGGTTAGAAATTAAGCAAAATATGAGCAATGAGTTACAAGCACGGAAAACAATATTTGATTAGCCTCTTCCATAAACTATTGACAAGAAGGCAATCATGCTTTGTTTGTTCCCAGAACTAATGGTAAGCAACGTAAATATCCAGTAACTAGCAAAAGATAAGATACCTGCAAAAATATTCCCCATATCAGAGAAATTCACACATCACGAAGTAGTGCTTATAAAGGAAAGTAGCAATTTGACAACGAACAATTGAAGAAGAAAGAGAGAGGGGATCCAAGAAGAAGAAGACTTTACGGCAAGAGAAAATCAATTTATTTCATATATTCGAAGGGTACGTATTACAATTAATAAGCCCATTTTATACAGAGCAAAGAATAAAATCAAAAGAATATCTAATAAACTAGAACTTTATCAAAATATTAAATTAATCTAAACAAACATAATTTGAATTAAATTCTATTTAAAAATCCTATCTAAATTCTATCTTTATCTCCATCAAGTGCATAACACCAGAAAACAAAAATTGTCAGCTTCCTTAACTATTGCATTTGTTTACTATGTTATCCAACGTCTTTCCCACATCTCAGTAGATAAAAAGGCGACATCAATATTCTCAAAAACATTCTAGGTTCCACACCATTACCTTGGAGCTTGGAGGAATCATTAGCATAGAAAAGGAAAACACACATTTTTGCCTCACAATGTGAAAAACTTAGATTTCATTATTCAAAATAAAACTTTCATCATTAATAGAAGCTTTAAGATGAATCGTCTATAATATTGTCAAAGTACTCACTTCTTGCAAAAAGAGAAGAAAAGTAGATTGAACAACACCTAATATGAAGCTTGGCTTTACAAAGCAATATACAAATGCAATACCTTTTGTCAAATATACATTTCAGAGAGAAAATATAGGGTGTGCATTTTTCAAGCACCTTTGCAATTCACAAAACTCTTAGATATCATGCATGTATCTTCACGATTTTCAACAGGGAACATCAAGTTTTGAACCATCAAATGAAAAAAGTGGAAACTCCATGAGATTATCAACTAATTAACAAGTCACAACAGACTCCAGTTTTATCTGTTTCATAGAAACATAACCCAGTGATCACAAGTATCCACTCCAATTTTTTGATCTCGCGTAGCATACAGTTGAACAAACCAGTCGTTACTATCCATCTAAAACAAATCAAATGAAGGGTATAATCTCTAGGGAAAAACGGGATGAGGGAAAAAATTATTTTCAAACACCATCGAGTTCCTTTTCTCCTAAAGGAAAACGAGCAATTAGATCTCAGCGAATGATATGAGATTGTAACCCAGACACAGGTATAGACCAAGGCTGTTCTGTTTTTCTCTCCTTGGTACATCCAGGAAAAAAAGAATTTGCTACATTACTTAGATTCAAGTATCAACGGAAGCTTCACAAGAAACTATCCGAAGTATCAATAGACAAATTTGTCTGATAAGAATTAGAATGTGTTAATAGGCCTATAATTTTCAAGATTACAATATTTCACATAGATCTGCAACTGATGTTTGACAAAGCATAAGACCATCAAGGATTCAAATTTACTACAAGTTCCTTATCAATCTTCTGTGCACAAATTTCAAAAAGATTTTTTTAACAAGACTTTCTCTGAATTCTTATTGGCATTGCTTTTATCAATTTAAAAAGGAAAATATTAGTAACACCAAACAATTGACACATTTGCATGATTTCAGCAATGTCAAACTTGCGAAACTTCTCTAATAAAAATATCTCCTTCAAAGAGTTTTATAACTTTTTTTCTAATTTAGCTCTTCCCATCTTTCCTGTTTAGGGTAAACACAAAAGTAGAAGAAACCATGAATCATTACATTGATATTTTACGATCCATTAAGAACGATGAAATGCCTGCAGCACACATAAACAGACACCGGAAAGAGAGATGGGATGAGATGAAAACCATGACACCTTGATATTGTTGGAAGAACTACTATTAAGGCTGTAGCTCTCCAACTTCCAACAACTGATAGATTTTAAGCGTACAAAGAAAAGAGCGCCAAGGCCCCTAGCCACATAGCCAAAATGCGACCATAATCCATCAAAATGAAAGGCTTAAGTTATTAAATTGTGCACCTAGATATATAGTGCAAAGAAGCACAGCATTTGGGCTTTCAACATGTTTGAGGAGCAAAGCTTCAAGAGAGCACTTGTTATGCTTTTGGAGGCTTCAAAGCAGAACAGAGTAGAAAACTAGCCAAAACCATATTCTTTGTGTTAACAACTGTTTTAAACAAACAATGGAAAGCAGAGTACTACAATTAATTATCAAGAGCAAGATAAACACTAGGTGGTCCATCCCATACTCGATTATCAATTAATTATATTTCAGTATGTGGTAATAGTGTACATACAATGTAAGAGTTGGGCTTATGATTACCACATTAACCATTAAGCTTAAATAAATGTGCTACATTTATATTATTCTAGGTTTAATTTTCTAAATTGATTATCATATTGAATAAATCGTAAAAATAGTGTCACGGATTACATATACTTAATTTTCTGTAGAGCTATAGGATTTATATTCTGAAAACAAAATGCAGTTTGTTTGATGGAGGGACTGCTTCACTTTGCACTTAATCCCTAAGAGGCTTTAAAACTTCAATATGCCATGCGCGTTATTACTATGCAAAGAGCACACACACATTATGTATACAATATAAAATCTCTATGCCTCTACACGGAAATCTGTTAAGCTCAGCACATTATAAGCTTTCAATTAATACTGACAAAGATCAAGAATAAAAACTAATAGAATATTAAAATGTGTTAAATAAATAACGGAAAACACAGTATTACAACAATTATCAAGAGCAAGATAATATAGTCTGGAAAAGAACCCATAAAATGTTCAAACCAATAACATTTAATTATTTCTTGATTTTATGTTTCAGTATATGGTGTACATATTATGTAAGAGTTGAGGATACCATTACCACATTGACCATAAAGCTTAAATACACGTGCTACAATTATATATTGTAGGTTTAATTTTCTTAATTGATCATATCATGTTGAATAACTCGTAAAAATATTGTGATGAATTTTGTATACTTAATATGCTATTAGCTTTTATTCAGAAAAGAAGTTGCAGTTTGTATGATGAAGAGACTGCTTCACCTTGGACTTAGCTGGAGAATAGATGCTACAACAAAACAGATTGTAAAACACAAAGGAAGCATTTGGAATACTGAATTGGATTAAAAGGATAGAATTGGGAGTGATAGGATTACAGGGGATTATATTAAGGTTGATTATGGCATATTATTATAATATGGCGTTTTGTGCTATACCGTATAAGAACATATTGGTATTGAAATATAAATAATTTATGACAATTTGTCTAATCTTAAAAAAGAGTAAAGATACTTTCAAGTAACTTCTTTTTTCTACAAATATATATGAATAATATACTTTTTCATTACTTTTAAGTAGACATTACATTTTCTAAACTTAAGTCTTACATTAGTATCAAAATAAGTAACTTATTTGGCTAAAATAAGTTACTTATTTTAAAACTTGCTTATTTACTTATTTACTCATAAGTAAATTTAGTTCTTGTCTAAGAATGTATATTAGGATAACTTACTATTTCTTTTAAGTAAAAAAGTTATTCTTTCGAATGTAACTCTTACATTAATGTCAACAGAAGTAATTCCTCATTTTTAACTTTGATTATACAAAAATATATTTATTTAAAAACTTACTTATTTACTTTTAAGTAAAAAGTTATTCTTTTCTAAAGGAAGCTTAAAAAAGTGCAGTTATTTCCCATTTTGATAACTTGCTTTTCTTACTTATAAGTAAAAAAAGTAATATTTCTTAAAAGGAACTGATACCTACTTATTTTTTATTTTGATCAATATAAAAAATTAATTCACAACTTACTTACTTAAAAAAATTATGTGTTCTTGTTTTTGTTTAGAATTTCGATTTGTGTTTCTTGTTTCTTGCTTTTCATTTTGCAACTAATAAAAAGAATGGTTGAAGAGAATTATGATGATTGTCAGCGTGTTTAAGTGATTCTAATCCACCCTTAACCCGTGTCCCTACCTTAAATTATTTTACGCGGTCAACATAAAATAGTAGAAGTTGACCAGATAACGTGTTACGGTGCATAGAACACACCTAAAGTGTATTATGAACTTATGAAAAGGCTATAAGAAAAATATTGGCTATTCATTGGGATTCTGACGGATATAGAACCGTTACTGCATCGAATTCTCACAATGATTCGGTAGGAAGATACTCGTTTTCAACATACCGAACCAATAGGATTAGCAAAAGGTTCACCACAGGGGATGTCAAAAGAAAATGAAAGAAATATATCAAAAGCAATACATTTTAAATATTTTAGTAACTTATATTTGCGGTGCCATATAGCCACTCTTGAGCCTTTTGTCCTAAATAACAAGTCTAGGTAGTTAAAAAGGCGACCATTTCAATATGCACCTAAAATTAATGGTAATACATTTTAAATCTAATTGATTGAAGAAACAAAGAAAGAACAATAATATCCTATTGAAGATCACACTTGGCTCCTTGAGATTTATTTTAACAACAAAAGAGTTTAGTAAGTATATATATCAACAGTCGATAAAAAATGCATGGCCAATTTTGATCATAAAGTTGCAGCAACACAGATTCAACTTATTAAGATTTGGAGTTCCATCTCAAAAAGTCAAACCTTGTTAAGAGTAGTTCAAGCCCTTATATATTGATCTATATTTCAGTATTAGTCGATACGAGATTTATCCATTAACATGTTTCCCCAAAATGATGATTCGTTTGAGCATACCAATATTAAAATTTGTGTGCTCGTCTTTGGGTCTTAATCGGATCAAAATTGCTTACTTGAGTTAAAATGGGCTCGATACCATATTAAGACTTGAAATTTCATCTTAAAAGATCAACCTTATTAAGAAAAATAGCACAATCGATTAGTTGAGGTGAGATTTATCCCTTAACACAACCCACCATACAGTAAAAAATTCAACAGCGAGACTTCTTCCTTTAATGTTTTGAAATGCCATGTGAGACCAATTATTCAGCAATTGTACACAAGTTTTGTGAAATAAAATTACACGACTAACAAGCATGTCATGATAATGATTGTTCACAATTAGCAAAGAAAAATAATGAATGAATGCATGTACAAGAGCAATTAAGGACTTTGTCCAGAAAATAAACATGTGATTAATGATACACACAAGAACTTTAGTCACAAAGGGAGAGGAGAGAAATAGGGTGAGGGTAGGAGATTACACTGAATCTATTGGGTCTTCTTATCTTTTTTAGAAGGCATTGGTATCTTTCTCAATATTTGTTCATCAATTTTCTGGTACTGTGTCTGAATAATCTTATGTGCTAGAATCATCTTTTCATCGATTTGCTTTTGATATTTGGTGTACAACACAGGTAGTGATAAACTAAGAAGAACACCTGCAATAGTAACAATAAAAAACCACATTACCACTAAAGAATATGAGAAAAAAAGAGACATAGAGGAGATCCAGAAAATACTGACCAATATACGCCAGGGTAAGGAAGTTGAAGAAACTTCCAATGTAGGATATCACCCACAAGCCCAAAAAAACCTAACAAGCAAAATCCTCATTGCATCGAAATAACCTCATATAACATATACACAATAAGGGTCAATAAACACTATCTACTCGGGCAAAATAACAAATTAAAATGTGTAAATAACCTGAACAAAGAGTCCCAAGTTTCCACCAATGGCAATGTCATGTGCAATGGATAATGCTTGATTTACATAAACTCGCATGTCATCAGCGCCTTTTACAACAGATTCCTCAGAAATGTCAAGATTAGGAACAGGAGGCAGAGGTCTAAAATCACAGAAATGAATATCCATTCATTAAACTTTGAGATTCCAGTCAATAAATAAGGATTACATTGTTTGCATATAGAAACACCCATCATCATAAAAACAAGAGGGCAGGCACATGGAACAAACGTCAGTCCTAAGAATGAAATATTCCATCAGTTTCCGCCAGTCCTAATAATGAAATAATTTCTGGCAAATATAACTTCAGCTATCTCGTACAGTAACAAGTCAGAACACATTTAAAAGGCAGTAAATTCCACACACTAATATACGTAAATCCATCCAAATTTGTGCTACCTATTGAGAAGCAATGCAGATTTGGCCCAGAAGAATACGATCACTACAAGCAATAATAAGACATTTGAAATAAATGATAAGAGATTATAGCCGGCTCTTTCAAATAATAACCAAAGGGCGGTGGAACCGATAAACAGAGCAGCACTCCCAAACCAATTTTTCCACAACAACACATCCGCAACTGCATCAAGAAAAGAGACATACAAAGCATTATTGGTAGAAAATTTTATCAAATCCATCCGAAAACATGGATCTGCACTGGGTTTGGAATTGGGTGTTGTACACTCAAAAATATTGTCCAAAAAATCTAATACTCGAACATGTTATAATTGTAGATATAGATTATACCTGCGCCACCGCCGAGGGAAAGATGGACAGAGCACCGATGCGACTCTCCCATGGAGATTGAGGGTTTTGATCTACGGAAACGATGGTTTTGATGAGGG
>CAIGRP010133705.1:0-38560 GCA_903798385.1 Fraxinus cuspidata | reverse complement strand
AAAAAAATTGGGACAGTCTCCATATTTTGATTCATTTTTGGTCCATTCCATTTATTGCTGAAGTCTACTGAATTTGTTATATATATATATATATATATATATATATATATATATATATTATAGAATTTGTTTTACGCAAATTGACTTCTCTAAAACTCCAATGTCCAATATGAATACATTCACATGCATAAGTATTGTCTATATTATTTTCGAGTTTGAGAAGCTTTAGTCCAAAACAAATTGTTTTAATCGATAATAGTATTTACCTTTAGCCCACAACAAATTGTTTTCATCGATATCAGTTCTAGGATGAGAAAGACTGATTTTTATAGCTATAATGATCTTAATTATGTTTAATAAATAGTGCATGTACTAACATAAAGCAACCCTGCTTCTCACCTCTAATTTATTTACGTTAATTATTAATTATAAAAATCCCTTTTAAAAATCTCCATCTCTCAATCCCTTTTACATGTTTTCCATTGGTAATAAAATTCAAAAATGTAGCCATAACGCACTCTCTCCATCTTCCTTCATCGTACATTCTCTCTCTATATTAAAATTTTTAATCTATTAATGTTGTGGGTCGATGATTTAGAATTTTAATACATATTATAATGTTATAATAACTTATTTAGTTTCATATAATGATAAGAATATAGTGAAAAATAATTGAAAACTTAAGTGTGAAAATGAACAAAGATTATAAAATATTTATTGCAGTTGTAATGTTGTGTATTTAATAAAAATTTTAATGGGAATATAATTACCCTAAGTGTCATTTTGTTTTTATCTAAACTTAGATATCATGGGAATCCATATGTAATTTACAATTTAAAAAACTTTTAAGTAAGGGTAAATTTAACATGAAATAAAATGTTATCAAATTATATATTGCATTAATTTTATTACATTAAATATATTATTTAGTTATTAAGATATGTGTGAAACAAAACAAATGAAAGCCATTTAAATAAGGGATTATGGATGTTGTTTTTTAAAACTAACTAATTCAACTGATGGAATAAATTTAAGTTATATTTTTATAATAAAAATTAATATAATATTAAAAAGATTAATTTAGAGAATTATTGACAAATAAAAAATAAAAGGATTTTTTAAAATTTCATCTTGAATTATTTAAATTAGTATTATTAGTTAATTATTAAAAAAATTAAAATAAAATAAGGGTATATTGGGTATATAGCTAAATATGTAAGGAATTAATCTTATTAATTAATTATTTATAAAACTAAAATTAAATAAGTGTATATTAGGTATATAGCTAAACATGTAAGGATAAATTGAGTATTCAAAAGTTTCTCCTCAATCATTTCTTTTAATATATTGTAGATAGATGTAGATAAACTTTAACCCATATTTTGTAGGGATTAAAATCTAAATTTAAATTTAAGTTAAATTCAATAGTTAATTTTAATTACATATTTCATGGGATCTACAATTTTTTAATTACATATTTGATCTATTATTTATATCAAAATTTACTAAAAAATTAATTTTAATATCCTTCAAACATGGGCTTAATATCTAATATTTTAAGATTGGGATTGATGCTTTTGTTTCAAATTGGACTTAAAATGGTCCTTAATAATTACTTATTAATATAATTAATTATATATGATGATTCCACGAAGAGAAAGTGAAGTCGAACATATGGATTAGAGTTTTGGGGTTCTAACACTCGGAAGTAAAATATCAAATTGTGTTAGTTGTTATTGTAATTAAGAAATATCTTTTTCTTTTTCTTTTTTCATAATTCATGAAATTTTATCCATAGAACTTATCACACGTTTGGTATAATATATTGGGTTAGAATTATTTTAAAATTCATTTTCAGTGGTTACATTTTTTGGATGTCAATCAACACTTAGAATTTACGTTCACTTTATCAATCCAATTAAATCAAAAAATGAGAAATTGAAAAAATAAATAGAGTATTTTAAATGCTGTTAATTTATGGGAATTACGAAATTTCTAAAGTTTAGCTATTGTCGAAAATGGTGGCAATTCTTGACCTAATTATTACTGAGCCACTAACTTTGTGAGTGGTGCATCGAAGCTAAGAAAATTGATACACACACTTTCACAATCTTTAATTTTGAATAATCTTTTATTCTGAATAATATCAAGATCGGACCAAGAATTGAAAGAAGACTCCCACCTTATATAAAGTTCAATCAAAGACATTACCATCACAAATTGGTGCTCCTCAGATAATTCACAAAGTTGAATTGAAATTTCTTTCCAAGTCCATAAACTCCTAATAAAATGCAAATTAGATCCTAATAAAAAAATATAATAATTAAATAAATAAAATATAAAAAATCTAATCTAGCTTTGCGCACACCTTGATGTGTTGTATAGGACTAAATGCACCACACAACTTGCAAATGGATTCTATAGGTGTGATCATATGGACGATGGACGATGTTTTGAATAGAAATTTTAGTGAAATATACAAGTTTATGAAGATATGATATAGAATATAAAATACATGAAATCTTTTGAAACTTCATTTGATATAACAAAGCACCATTTCGGCCCCCTTAGAGCTAATCCAAGATACTTTTCATTAAAAAAAGAGCATCTTATTGATTATAGAAAGCATGTTTAAATTAAAAAAATCAATTTTTTTTTTATATACTCCAACAATGCTCTTTATTTTAACTCTTCATTTTGCTTTTCTCTACACATTTATTGAATTCTCATCATATTTCATTTAATATAATTTTTTATATGTCAATCCTCAGTTAATTGAAATGTTATTTGAATAGTTTAAGAAGAAAACTATTGATAATTGTGACTTATTGAATGCTATCATTGTATATTAAGAATAGAGTTATTTTAAAAAATTAAATTATAGAGTCTTTTGGAACTTATTTTTAAACATTAGCTCTTTAAAATAAAAATAAAAATATTTTGTATTTAGAGAGTATTTTGGATATACTCTTAATGCATGATGAAAGGGCATCCATCTTTTCTTTTCTCCCTTTGTTTTATGAATTAAGACAAATTGCATAATTTGAAATGAATTTTGAATTGGTAATTTACAGTGTATTCTCTCAATATCTCGATTATGCTCATCCTACAATTTTACCAAATTTAGGACTATTCTTAACCTGGAATAATAAAGATTTTGCATGAAACAATTAGAACTTCAAATCAATCTTCTCACATTCCAACCTCAATTATTTACATCGTTCCTTCAAAATGTCTCAATCATGCTAGTCCAAAATTTTTACCTAATTTGAGGTGATCGACTATCTTGTATTCTTAATCAAGAATAATCAAGTTTTTGCAAGAAATAATCAGGCCCTTCAAATTAATCTTTTCATATTCCAATCTTAAAGAGTCCAGTAGGGTTCTGGTACAATATTTTGAACAATATGAGCAATTAAGTATATTAATTTAAGTAATTAATAAATTGATGTGAATACAGCAAGAACACACTATTTTGATAATATAAACACAGTACGAATTAATAAAGCAAATGAGATTCGAACTCCATAGTCTTAGAGTACAAGTTTGGACCAACCCTTTTAAGAATCCTTAAAGATAGACAACTTGCATGCTATGTTGGAACCTCATAGAAGACGGCTTTATGGCTTCTGTTGTAGAATTTTCTTTCAACAAAAAGGCTTTTAGAAGCCAATTAATCCATGAATTCAAACTTTTAAAAAGAGCCCTTTATAAAGGCATCTTTTGACCCTTTTAAGCTTTGGATACCAGTTCTTGTTTCTATTTTAATTTTTTAAAGTTGTTCTTTGAGTTTGTTAATTGATACCTTCCAATATTAGTGCCTCGCATATGATTAACCAAGTAAAGAATGTACACATTTTTCCGAAGTCATTTTTATATCTCACGATTAGGTATATGATGAAATTTTCTCTGTGAAAGTAATATATCTGCATCTATTATTCACATTCTTCTACAACGGACAGTGTGTTGCACTTGACTATTTACTCGGTGTGATTGCACATTATGCATTTTCTATAGGTCTTGGAGTTCCATTTAAACCTAAATATGTCCTGGAAGATCTAATTTGTTGGAGTACACAAATTTCGGAATTTTGAATATTTGTTTGTACTTTTAGAAATGTTGAATCGCTTGTTTGAGTATTTTATACTTTGACATCATATTGAGACTTGAAGATTCATTTTAAAAATCAACATCACAAAGTATTAACAAAAATTCATATATATTATCATGTGAGATTTTAACAACTATGGACATGAAAATGTTAGTACCATTTTGTGATCCAATGCGAAAACGCACGTATTGAAAAGCAAGGATTAAATTTAAAAAATTTATCAATACGATAAATAGTGCGTAAACAGTCATCGACGCATATAATAAAAGTGGTTCATTTGTCAATTTTTTTTTTCACAACTCATTAATCATTATATAATAAAACTACTCTATGTTGGACATAAATTATTTGCAGGTATTATTGTTGAACAAAAAAGAAAAAAAAAAAGAGAGAAGAAGATAATATTGAGTGATTGAGTCTCGTAACAATACAATATCTTAAAGTGAAATTGTCCCAGTTAACTACTACGGCATCTTTGGACAATTACTCACATGATACTTTGACCGAATTTCTTGAGCAACAATTACAAAAGATTTTCAAAACGCTTAGGACATGTTCTTTTTGCCGTTTTCTGTTTTCGATTTTTCAAAACAATGAAAACGTGTTCTCTTTCCTATTTTTCAAAACGCATTTGTGAAAATAAGTTTAAAATTTATAAAGAAAACCCATAACGGAAAGTTGTTTTGGGTGTTTTCATTTATAATTTGGCTAAAATTTTCAAAATGCGTTTTAGTTGTTTTTAGTTACTATCACCCACAACCACCACCATTACCACTCGCAAAACACCACAAATCGTCTTCGCCGCCCCAACATCACCCCAACCACCATCATCGCTGGAACCACCACCACAGCCACAACACCACCCCAATCAATACCATCGTCCCCAGAACAACCACAAAAATCGCCACCACACAACCGTTAGATCACCAACCACAGCCACTACAACAAAAACCGCCACCAAACGGTGCCACCACAATCATTATCATCAACCACAGCCACCACCACAAATTTTCAGTTTTCAACTCTAAGTTCACCCATAAAATCAACGAGCTGTGGTTGAAACTGGGCTTGACCCATGGTTGGGTTAGGTGCGCCAGAGGGAGAGGAAGGTGACCCATGTGGTTTGCGACCACAGGTTGAACGGATGTTGTCGGAATCACAGATTTCTTCGGACTGTGCAAAACGGGATCGCGGCCCTCATTTCGATTAATTGTTGTTTGGACTAAATTGATGGTTGTTTTTGAGTTGTCTGGAGGTAAACAGTCGACCGGTGATGGTCTGCGATGAAGACGATGGCCTAAGGATAGGTTCCGTTAGGTTACAGAAATGAGGGAAAGAGAGAGAGAGAGAGAATTCAGTGGAGAAAGTAAATGCATTTTGGGATTTTTTATTTTTCAAAATAATTTTTAAAAATGGCAAAAAGAACACATTTGCAACAATCTCAAAATGGACACTGAAAATATAAAACAAAAATGAATTCAAAACTGAAACACGAAGAGAATAACCCCGTAGTTTTTTCTCCAAAACAAAAAATCAGTAAAAAAATGCTTCAATTGATTTTGCAAAAAAAAGTATACAAAATGAAATGATTTCAGTATAGTTTTTTCAAGAAAAAGTATGGATTTATATAGTTGCAAAAATCTATAACTTCTATCACAATAGGTTGGTTTTGTTGAATCAATAAACCATTCAGTAACTTTGCAACTGCTATATTTTACGACTAGTTTGACATAAAAATAAATTAAAAAATAATTAACTATAAATATAAAATTTATTTTATTCAAAGAAGTCCAAAAGTCCAAGGTCAGATTATAGGGACTTTTTAAAATTTACATGGAATATGATTCGAATGGTCAAACTTCCTACATAAATTTCACGCATTTTACTGTTCAGTCACCTTATTTAATTTAAATATTTATTTCAAATAATATATTTGAAATAAATAATTAAAAATTCCCACTTGAAAGAAAGAAATATACATAATATTTTGAAATATTGAAGAAATCATGCACGCACAGGTATCTTTCGATTTTAACGTTGACTTTTTATATTAGGTAATCAGTAAATAACGTTCATACATTTCACTATTATTGTGGAAACGTTATATCTTCCATTTTTTTTTTTACTTTTTACCCCTAATTACATATTTAATTGTGCCAAATGTCATTTTCATCCCTTTCACAATTATTATTTTACGGCTAGTTTGACAAAAAAAAAATTCAAAAATAATTAACTATAAATAAAAGATTTATTTTATTCAAAGAAGTCCAAAAGTTCAAGGCCAAATTATAGACTTTTAATATTGCATGGAGTATGATTTGAATAGTCAAACTTCCTACATAAATTTCACACTTTTTAACACTTGGTCATCTTATTTAATTTACTTATTTATTTCAAATAATATATTTGATATATATTTAAAAATTCCCAAATGAAAGAATAATTAAATATATATATTATTATGAAGTATTGAAGAAATCTTATAGATTTAGGTATCTTTCGACTTGAACCTTGACTTTATATATTAGGTAATCAACACATAACATTCATACATTTTACTATTACTGTGGAAAATGTCCATACCTTCCATTTTTTTCCTTACATTTTAACATTTAATTATACATTTGATTGTACAAAAAGTCATCTCCATCCATTTTCTCAATTAAGTGAAGGGTATTCTTGTCATTTTGCCTCTTTCTTCCCCATTTGAATCTATTTTCTCCTCTATTTCTTTCTCTAAAAACTAACATTTAGTTTCTTGTGATATAAACACCTAAGAAAAGATTGAGGCTACAGATAAGAAAAAGGAATAAGGCAACGTATTGTTCAAGGCATGAAATATGTGTGAGCCTCAAAAAGATATAAAAATGTTATAATTCCTAAGGGATTCTGACTCTATTTTGATTTGTTAGCAAAATAGTATTTGTTGTGCATCTTTAGTCGCGTGCCTCACATGGAGGATTTTGAACTCAAGCTGCCAAGTCCATTGAGCATGACACATCTCTTAGTGGGGAGGAAAAGAAACAATCCAAAGTACTGAAGATTACTTGTAACCTGAACAATGCAGCTTGCATAATTGAAACTGAAAGATTATAAACTAACAGAGAAGCTGTTTACAAAGGTTTGCTCAGTTGAATATTCAGTTTCTTTTAATTGTCTTTTCAAATCATAGATTTTATTTGTTCAATGAGGAAATTGTATGAAGGTATTGGAACTCGAGAGTACAAATGTGAAGGCACTTTACAAAAGGATACATGAGCATGGCATATTTCGATTTGGCTGAATTTAATATTTCAAAAGAAGAGATAGAGGAGAAATGGGTTCAAAATGGGAAGAGAGAAAAAGGATGACGAGAATATCATTCATTTAACAAAGAAATTGGATGAAAATGACATTTTGCACATACAAATGTGTAATTAAGGGTGAAATGTCAAAAATGAAAAGTATGAACGTTTTTCACAATAATAGTGAAAGATAGAGAAGTTATGTGCCAATTACCCTTATATATTCTGTTGAAGAATCATGCTATATGTACAACATTGGTTGACAATAACCTATTTGGCATCATCGTATCCATCCATTTAAAAAAAAAAATTTCTACATCACATGCTAGAATTTTGACAATACATGGTTGTCAATCATTGTTGTCAACCAATATTGTACACTTAGATTTATTCTCTATTGAATTTATTAATTGTAGAATGAGCTATATCTTGAACTCTACAATTACGGTTGCAAACTAAGATAATAGAACATACACACGACTTCTAAAATTAATCATTGAGTTCTCATGATTGTTTTATTCTGGCCATGAACTTTCCCAATTTTTTGAGTACTCTAGAAAATTAGCATTATTTCTAATAGGAAGCGGCCCCACTTCCATATTCAAATAGGTGCTTCTATCATGACTATATTGTATCTAAACATCTCAATGAATAACAAGGATATACCAGCAGCCTCTTAAGGACCGGAGCTACGATGTGCTAATTGACAAGGATTCTAGCTTCACTCTACACTGATTAATGGCAACTCAAGGTGAGCTCTGTTTTTAGTTCGGATCAGTATGTATTCGAGTAAGCCAAAAATATGCAAACCGTTCTCTTCTTGCAAACAATTTCTTGAAGAAAAAGCCCCTAAGGCCTGGTTTTGCCACCATCCGTTGAAGAGTAGCTGAGGCGAGAACGCTGAAAACCAGTTCAGCTGCTTATAAGAAATAGATTGAAAGGCTAAGCTCCATGAGTAAGAGCCAACAACTCCCTGAGGAGTACGAGGCGGAGGAAGGCGCCTCCCTCATTAAGAGGAAACAATATGGCCCAACAGGGACCCCCTCGTCATCGACCACGGTTGCCTGGCCTCCACCTCCTCCCATCCCGACCGAGGTGACCATAACAGCCCCTTCCTGGGTTCCAGAGGCAGTCGTGCCCATATCCTCTGTCTTGGTTATTGAGCCAGCCCGAAAAAGGCTGAAAAAGTCTGCCAGTGCTCTACCTCGAGCCAAAGCAACTGATTTTATGGGGACAAGGAGGATGACCTCCTCGATGCAGAATTGGAAATGCTACCTCCCGAGACCACTTCTTCTAGTCGAGTTCACAATAAATATTGGACCGGAGATTGGCAAGATCACGTCGCCTCCTACGAGGTGGAGGATCTTTTGGCTGCTAATAATGCCTGTGTGGCCAGAGCTTTAAGTCTGGCACTGCAGCATAGGATTTAGTCCGGGGCCTCCGTAAGAAAAATGAGGAATTGGAACAAAGGATTGAAGGCTCGGACATGTAGGATGAGGATGTAAGGAATGAGAAGAAAGAGGCTAAGGAGGCTGAGGTGAAGATGACTGAGGTCGAGGTGAAGCTGGACTCTGCTGAGATACAAATGAATCAATTGAAAAATGAACTCCATGAGTCGGTTTCCCAAGTGGCCGTACTTACTAAACGCATCGACCAGTCCAATGAACACCAGAGAATAGCCTCGAAGGCCTTGGAAGGGACCAACAAGGAAAAACCAGAACTCGGGATGCTTATCGAAGCCTAAAAGGAGGAGAATGAATCTCTTAAGGCTGAAATGAAGTCAGTAGGTGAAGTGGCAGTCTAGAATTACATTGATAACTTCGATCAAATGAAAGAATATGACATCTTTGCCAACTATTGGGCTTCATGGAACGTCCAACAGATGATGTCTCGTCCGAGAGAGGTACGTCCAGAGCTGAACATTGAATTTATCGAGGAAGAGTTCGACGATTCTACTGGAGGTCGGCCCGATGGCAAGGCTGAGGAGGAAGCCCCTCTAAAGGAGGTAGGAGAGGGAGTTTTTTTTTTTTTTTTTTATGTAACCCTTTGTAATGGCTTCGGCCTTGGCTTGTTTATTAATGAAATTATTTGTTCACAAGTATTGTCACTTCGCTTGAAACCTTAAAGTGTAAACACTTAGAAAAATGGAAGAAGCAAATGAACCTTGAGTGTAAATACTTCGTCTGAGCATAACCACTTAAGAAAATTGAAGAAGCAAATGAACCTCATGTAAACACTTCGTCCGAGATTAACCACTTAAGAAAATGGAAGAAACAAATGAACATTAAGTGTAGACACTTTGCCTGAGGTTGGCTACTCAAGGAAATGGAATAAGAAAATGAACCTTAAGTGTACACACTTTGCTTGAGCTTAACCACTTAAGAAAATGGAAGAAAAAAATGATCCTTAAGTGTAAACACTTCGTTTGATCTTAATCACTTAAGAAAATGGAAGAAGCAAATGAACCTTAAGTGTAAACACTTAAGAAAATGGAAGAAGTAAATGAACCTTAAGTGTAAACACTTCGCCTGAGGTTGGCTACTCCACCGATGGTGGCACCCACACCTCCCCTGACGAAGTAAACATGCTTGGTTGTGGCGGCCCCCTGGGGACATATGCACCTCGTAAAGGAGTGAAAATGTGTGAGAATACTACTGATTCGCTTAGCAAGGAGTAGCACCCGCACCTCTCCTAATGAAGTGAACATCCTTGGTTGAAGTGGCCCCCTAGTGGCGTATATACCTTGTAAAGGAGTGAAAATATGTGAGAACACTGCTGATTTGCTTAGCCAGAAGTGGCGCCCACACCTCTCCTGATGAAATGAACATCCTTGGTTGAGGTGGGCCCCTAGGGGCGTATGCACCTCGTAAATGAGTGAAAATGTGTGAGAACAATGCTGATTCGCTTAACCAGAAGTGGCACTTGTACCTCTCCTGATAAAGTGAACATCCTTGGTTGAGGTGGCCCCCTGGGGACGTATACACCTCGTAAAAGAGTGAAAATGTGTGAGAACATAGCTGATTTGCTTAACCAATAGTGACACCCACACCTCTCCCGACGAAGTAAACATCTTTGGTTGAGGTGGCCCCTTGGGGGCGTATGCACCTCGTAAAAGAGTCAAAATGTGTGAGAACACTACTGATTTGCTTAACCAGGAGTGGCACCCACACCTCTCCGGACGAAGTGAACATCCTTGGTTGTGGCGAGTTCGTTTGGGAGCAATGCAGAAGAAAAGAGAAATCTACTTTATTTAGTTGTAAACGACATCTACATGACAACACCCATGACTTTCCTACTGATAATACTTTCTCAAGTGTTCGACATTCTAGGGATGAGGCATTGTTTTACCATTCAGACTTTCGATCTGAGTCGCACTTCTTCAGTAACACGGTATGGGCCATCCCAGTTCGGTCCCAATGTCCACGTCCTTGACTCTTTTGACGTTGGGAATACTCTTCTGAACACCAGATCTCCCATGCGAAAGACTTCTCCAGTTGCAGTTCTGGAGGTGGTTTGTATGGCCCATAGAACTTAGGGAAAGTTCGTCGACCCATGCTCCTTTAGAGACATCCAAATTTCTCTTCAGGGTGAGTTTGATGGTTTTATTGACTGCTTTTACCTGGCCATTAGCTTGGGGATGATGTAGTGTTGAGAAATGCTTTTTGATTCCGAGTTCACTGCATAGGTCCTTGATTTTATTGTTATCAAATTGCTTCCTATTGTCTGAAACCAGAGAGTGGGGTATGCCGAACCTGTATATAATGTTCTTCTAGAGAAATTTGAAAGTGCTCGCTTCGGTGATCTTGGTTAAAGGCTCCGTTTCAACCCATTTTGTAAAGTAATCAATCACAACGATGGTGAAGCAAACATTCCATCTCCACCTCGACAATGGCCTAATAAAATTAACCCCCCACTTGGCAAATGGCTAAGGGCTTGAGACGATCGTGAGTTCTTGGGAGGGCTGTCTTTGCACATTGGAAAGCGCTGACATTTATCGTATTTGCGCACGAATTGAATTGAGTCTCTTTTTAGGGTAGGCGAATAATATCCCTATCTAGCACCTTGTGAGCTAGCGCTAGCCCTTCAAAGTGATTGCCACAGATACCCTCATGGATTTCTCTTAGAATGTAATTTGCTTCCTCGCCTCCTGTGGACCTGAGAGAGGCGAAGAGAAACCTCACTTATATAGCACATCATCCTGAATGATAAAGTGAGCAGCCTCTTCTAGAGTCGATGAGGTTCTGTTTCATTGCTTGGTAAGGCTTACTCTTTAAGAAAGGCAATTATTGGTTGAATCCATAGAGGGGTGCCTTCTGTCCACATCACTTTTTTCTTCCTTGCAATGGGAGGTTCAGCCAGGTGTTCTATAGGAACTACCTTAAGAAGTTTGGAATCACCATTGCTGGTCAATTTTGACAGAGTATTAGCATGGGAGTTCTCCAGGCGGGGTATTTGCGTTAGTTCAAACCTTTCGAAGTAGGGTAGGAACTCTATGACTAGTTTCAGGTATGCTGCCATGTGTTTGTCCCTAGCCACAAAATTGTCGTTGACCTGGTTCACTACTAACTGCGAATCACTGTTGACAGTTACCCTCTTTACTTGCAATTTCTATGCAGACGAAGGCCGGCTAGGTGCGTCTTGTACTCAGCTACATTGTTAAATTCCTTAAACCCGAGCCTTACTGCACAGTTAAGTTTATGTCTCTCTGGGCTCTCTAAGACTATCCCAGCTCCCGAACAAGCTTTGCTACATGACCCATCTACAAAGAGGTTCCAGGTGGGAGGCTCCACTGGTTCCATATTCATTTCAACCTCGGGAGCTTGGTGAACTCGACAACAAAGTCAGCTATGGTCCGGCCCTTAACCACGGCTCTGGGCTTATACACTATGTCAAACTCACTGAGCTCCACTGCCCATTTCAGCAACCTTCCCGAGGCGTCTGGTTTCTGGAGGATTTGCTTCAGGAAAAATTTGTCAGTACATGAATGCTGTAGGCTTGAAAGTAAGGCCTCAATTTTCGAGAAGCGGTGATTAAAGAGAGCGCGAGTTTTTCCATGTCTCGGTAGCGCACTTCTGCAGGTAGCAGGGCTTTACTTATGTAATAAATAGGCAACTGATGTGTTTCCTCTTTCCTTATGAGAATTAAACTAATGGCGTTATTGGACACGACTAAATAAAGTAGCACTGGCTCACCCACTTTCAGTTTAGACAGAAGGGGAGATCGTCCGAGGTAACCTTTCAATGCCTCAAACGCTTCCTCACATTTCGGCGTCCGTTGGAACCTTTTTCCCCCTTTAAGAATTTTGAAGAAGGGAATGCACTTTTCAGTGGCTTTGGATATGAAGCGATTGAGTGCGGCTACCCACCTAGTAAGCCGTTTCACTTTCTTTGGTTTTTTAGGTGACCTCATTTCGATCAACGCCTTGATCTTTTCTGGGTTCACCTCAATTCCTCTTTGGTTTACGATGTATCCTAGGAATTTACCGAATGCTATGCCAAACGTACATTTGAGGAGGTTCAATCTCATCCGACATCTTCTCAGAATCTAGAAGGCTTCACCTAGGTGTTTTACATGCTCCTTAGCTCAGAGGCTCTTAACAAGCATATCTTCGACGTAGACTTCCACCGTTTTTTCGAGTTGATCGGCGAACATCTTGTTTACCAACCTCTGATAGGTGGCTCCAGTGTTTTTTAGCCCAGATGGCATCACCCTGTAGCAATATAGTCCTCTGTCCATGATGAATGAAGTGTTTTCCTCATCTCCCGGATTCATGGGGATCTGATCTTAGCCCAAATAAGCATCTATGAAACTTAGCAACTCATACCCTGCTGTCGAGTCTACCAACTGATCAATTCGATGAAGTGGAAAACTATTCTTCGGGTAAGCTTGGTTGAGATTGGAGAAGTCAATGCACATTCTTTACTCGCCGTTGTGTTTCTTTACCAGTATGAGATTGGATATCCACTTCAGGTATGAGGCTTCTCTAATGAAGCAATAGCTGACGAACTTTTCCACCTCTTCCTTCAGGACCTCATACTTTTCAGCATTCAAAGCTCTTCTCATCTGCCTCTGCGGGGTCTGACTTGGGTCTATTTGTAAATGATGGCAACTGACCTTTGGGTTGATTCTGATCATATCCTCGTGCTTCCATGCAAAGACTTCCAAATTTTTGTAGAGGAAGTCCTTCAGTTCTTCCTTCCTTCCTTCCTCCAAATCATTTCCCACTTGCAAGACTTTGGAAGCGTCTTGATAGTCTACCGGGAAGCTTTCCAGCTCTTCCATTAGGGCAGCTTGTGATTCAGAATCGATGATACAAGGATCTAGTTCGTCCAGCGCTACCCTTTCGGGTCGGTCGTTCACAAAAGCCTCTATCATTTCGACATCTTTCCCTTGTGCAGGGGGTTGCTCTTCCTCAAGGGCTTTAGACATCTCAATATCGAGGAGCACCACGTTGACTCCCCGCGGCTTATCATTTTTCAAGGAATTGAGATAACACTCTCTTGAGCCCATCTGATCGCCTCGAACGGTGGCTATTCCCCGTTCAATAGGAAACTTCATGCACAGGTGATGGATGAAGGTGACTGCCCATAGTTCCTTCAAGGCAGGTCTTCCCGCACTCCGTGGTATGCAGATCGGGGATCGACTACCAAGAACTCTATGAAGTGATTTACTACTAGGGGTGTGGCTCTCATTTCAACAGTCAGGGTGATCTTTTCTCTTGGGATAATGATACCTCATGTGAACCCATACAATGGGGATGTCATAGGGGTGAGCTCATGGTCTACCGACATCTTGTCATAAGCGGAATCGAACAGAATACCAAACTCCCGTTATCTACCAGCATACGCTTTAATTCATTTTGAGCCACTACAACTCTTACTACTAGTGCGTCATAGTAGGGAAAGTGTACGCCCATCTCATCTTCTTGAATGAACGTGATAGGCTCTATGGATCTCGTCCTTTAGGACTGACTTACTATATAGTTGGCCATATGTGGGTCTTTGGCCTCTCTTGTGTAGTTCCTTTGCGCATTTCTGAACTCACCCCCTACATGTGGTCATCTAATGATTGTGTCGATTTCTCGAATGGGCTAACGTTTGTTCGTAGTGGCCTGGTCTCTCCTGGGTCGTTGGTTGCTTCTGGGCCTATCCTCGTCCCCGTTCCTACCATACCGAGGCGAATGCCGTCTCGTTTTGCCCCTTCTAGGTGAGTTCTGCCTTAGGATTTTACCATGTTTGTAGTTTTTCCTAGCACTGCGAGGGTTGTTTCTTACGGATCTCGTGCCTTCCGTACACTCACTTGTGCTATGGTCGTAGAAGCAATGGAACGTACAATAGGGTTGCGACTCAGCTTGGGGCCTACTTCTTGACCCTCCGCCTCTCCCTTTATTCATAGAGGTAGAGGGTCTGCCAGGACCGTTGTTTCTGGGCCCGACATTTTCATATGCCAATGTCAGAACCGCATTCAAAGTGGCTGTGGCCAACGCCTGTCCGGAAGTAGGGCCACTACATGTCCGGCCTGGGTCCATTGCTGACTCACGATCTGCGAGGTGGGGCCTCTACCAATCTGTCTCTGAGGTGGAGGAATGCCCTATGTCACCCTGTTGCGGTGGTCAATCATTTCTTCATTGATAATTTCAACTTTCATCATCTCTACCAGTTCATCGTAGGTAGAGGGACTTTTAATTCGCACATCTCTCCAAAATAATGTATTCATATCCAGTCCTCCTTTAAGGGGTGAAAGGGTTTATTTGTCCATGACTTGTTAGAATACGTTATTTCATCAGTAAAATGGGCGAGGTAACTTTTCAGTGTTTCCCCTGCTGCTTATCTCATGTCTAGAAGGCGCTTGATTGTCGCTTCTCCCTCCTTCCTTGATAAGTATTGATTTTTGAATGCCTTCTTGAGGTCTGGCCAGCTCCTGATGCTAAGGGGTGTCAATCTACTATACCACACTTCAGTCGTGCCACTCAGTGTTAAACGGAAGGCCCTACACCTCAGGGCGGGCGTACCACCTCCAATGCTCATTTCCATTTTGTATTTGTTGAGGTATTTCTCTGGGTCATCTTTTCCTTCATACTTCGTGATTTTGGGGAGAACAAAATTTTGTGGCATGGGAAAGCTATGGAGTTCCCTTAAGAAGGGGAGGTTGTCATCGTCGTCATCCAGCTCATAAGCTCGACACGGCTTGTTAGAGTCATTTCCATCCGTTAAGGGGCGAGGTGGCTGATGTAACATTCCAACTTGGTTTTCCCAATCCACTAGGTTTCGTCTTTCTCGCCTATTCCTCGGGGGAGGAGCTTGAACTTGGCTTTGCACACATTCGTGCAGGCGAATTGTTTGGTGGGTGGACTGATCCCTATTTCTAGGTATTCGCCCAATTCGATCGAACACATTTGCAGATCTCTGAGGCCTCTCCTCATAGCCCGGAGGGGGGGGGGAGTTATTTCCTCACACCTGGGCATCATTAGCTGGGCGACCGTGTAGGTGGAGGTGTCCATTCCCACTTCCCTTTCAATCGGAACTTCTCTTTGTTCACTCGAATGAGTTCTCCAGCTGGATTCTGCTTCAGTCCTTCGGTCTCGAACTGATTATGTGGGATTTCGATGGGCTTGGAAACCACCTAGATTCTGTACCTGCATGAGGAATTCTTGCATAGCTGCATTTTGGATTGCGTCCCTCATGCTAGTTGCCATGCGAGCCACTTCGGTAGCTAATCTTGCAGTTCTTCCGTCCCTGGGGTACCGATGATTGGACCGTTGGTGTGTAACATTATTCCGATTGATCTCTTCTTCAGAGATCTCTCTTACCCTCCGCGGATTCACCCCTTCGTTGCTAGAGCTCATTGGTTCAGAGTTAATGGTTCTTTTCTTCTGGACAACGAAGATAGTTTACAGCTTGTTTATTTTCAAGAACAAATCCCTTTTTTCAAGGGGGAATATCAACCAAATATTTCGATAAGCTTTTTCTTTAGTGAGCATAATCGTGGTTATAGTGACGTTCCCACAGACAGCGTCAATCTGTTGACCCAAAAGATGGTTCCGACACGTAGCCAACAGAACGAGATTCTACGTAAGCTCCTTCCCGCGTACAATAGCTCACCATTAGTCACTCGTGGCCTTTTCGATGGAGGTGGAAGTGGTCGTGAGTACTCAGACGGTCAAGTCAGTATTTCAGTCAACCGAAAAGTGTCGCCTGGAGATGAGTTGATCACCGGGACATGGTTGGGAATGTGTACAAATATAGTAAAGAGCTCTTTTGAGTTAAGACTGGGATGCCAAGATTTGAGATTGGACCCCTTACTTACCATTGTGTGGGAGTATTTATACTGGAGAAGGGAAGAGGAAAACCGTTGGATAAGGGGATACGTTGCTTCAGATCCCGGTCGGACCGTCCTCTCATAGGTGTCAATATGTAGGTTAGCGGGTATCAAATGATTTCTGATACAGCAACTGAGTTGACGGTTAGCTGCCTGGTACACGTTCCATCTATTAGTCAAGGATTTGATTTTGGATAGATTTCTTTGCAAAAGATTTTGGGTTGAGGTGTGGTGAGGCGAATTGTGACTTATGGTGAGCGTGGAGTATGGGCCTTTGCATCCGTTGTGAATGACGGATGAGTTCGGCTCTTCTACCAGGTGGGACGTAGATGATTTCAGTTCGAATTCATGGAATCAGGTCGTCCTTATGGATCCGATTCGTTCTGTTATGTAATGGTCCAAATCAGTTCGAAAGACACGTCAGTTCGTAGTCGTGGATCTGGTTCGTCTGCCACATGATGGTCCAAATCAGTTCGGAAAACACATGACGATGAAGTGGATAGACTAGGTGCAGGTTCCCAGTAGGCCCGTAACATGTGGCATTGATATAACATTTTGCCACGTAGGATTGATTGTTAAATGGGTTGGTTCCATCGACAAATGGATTAAAATGGAACACCTTTTTAACTTAGAGACTAAACTGAAACATTTTTGACTTTATATTCCAAGTTCAAATTTTGCTTAAACTTTAATGATAAAATGTGCATCACATCTGATCATTTGGACCACATTATTCAAGTTAGTGTACATTACGAGGTTGAGGATCCAAGTACAACTGAAAATAAAATTGAGATCTAAATGCTCATTTAAGTTTGAATGAGGACCATAGATTATTAAGGATGGAAATAAGAAAGGTGCTGGAGCAACACTTTCCATCCCTCTCCCTTCCTAGATTTTTTAGGAGGCAGGGCGAGACCGAGATAAAAATATCCCCATTTTGCACCATGTTTACTCATTTATTGTTATTAAATAAAATTAAAAATATAAATATAAAAAAACAAAATAATAAATAAATATTAGGGAGAGAACAATGTTTCCTATCTTATTTCAGGGACATTTTGTCATCCCTCACGATGATCTTTTAGTTGCTTTATAATTCACAAACTGATCATTGGATTTTTCAATTGCAATAGATTGGTTTGAGTCGAAATTAAGACTACAAAATATGTCAAATTTTTTCTGCATACATACATAGGTTCAAATTCCACCTGGCTCAAGTAATTGAATAGTGGAAATTACATGCACCTGTGTTTTTCAATTTCACAATTCAAAATAAGATTTATAAGTTTTTTATTCAAAAATCAAACGATAATTCAAAATTTTAATATTAGTATTTATATTATAAAATTAAATTAATATACCCACCCAACCCAACTACACAAACAAAACTCTCTCTCTCTCTGTATATATATATATATATATATATATATATATATATATATAATCTTATTTCTCTCTTTTATCTCTTTAACTCAAACTATCGTCTTAAAATTAAATTAATATACCCACCCAACCCAACTACACAAACAAAACTCTCTCTCTCTCTGTATATATATATATATATATATATATATATATATATATATAATCTTACTTCTCTCTTTTATCTCTTTAACTCAAACTATCGTCGGAGACATTGCATCAGCGATGACGATATCACTGCTGCAATGACATTGAAGACACGACATTGTAGTGTTGGTCGCTGTGCACTGTGCACAGCAACATCAGCACTACGAGCAGTGAATGACAATCTGGTGCCAAAGCTTTTGGGTGGATTTTGTAGGTTGTTTTTATAGTTTGTGGTGGTGGTCATGTCGACGGTGCTCGTAAGGTGGTGGTGGTGGTATTGGCGATACTGGTTATTTTTTGGGTGGATTTTGTTGGCTGTATTTTCGGTTGGAGGTGATGTCGTGGTGGTGATAGTACCGTGGCTGTGTTGGTTGTGGTTGTGGTGGGTGGAGAGGGGGGTATGGTGACCAATAAATAATGTGTCCAATAAAATAGATAATTTGTAATTAATAAATAATATCATCTAAAAAATGTGAGATTCTGATTAAATTTGTAATTGTGACTTACAATTTGTTAAATTGTGACCAATTAATTTAATAATTTGTGATCGAGAAATAACTTGTAACCACATAATATGATAATTTGCAACTAAGAAATAAGCCGTGACTTACAAAATTTGTGATTTGTTATAAAAAAAGATTAATGTGTGATCTATTAATTTGATCATTAGCGATCGATAAAAAATTGTAATCTATAAAATTTGTAATTTGTGATCGATAAATAATAAGCGACTTCTAAAGTTTAATTTGTGATCGAAAAATAATATTTGACCAATTAATTTGATAATTATAAAATTTATAATTTGTGACTTTGACATATGTAATTGTGACAGTATGTATATGTGACCACATGTATAATCTATGACCTTAATATATTTAGTTAATATAACTTTTTTTAATTATTTATTTAATTAAGACCTGATTTTTGAAATAATAAAACTAGTTTCTTAATTTTGAAATTGTATTTTGCAATATATTTTTATTGCTCCCAATTGAATACTATGTTGCCAAGACTAAGGTAATAGTATTAGTATTAGTTCTTAGGCAAAAAATCACAAATTCATTAATAAAGTTATCTAATTACAAATCCCTATATATATTTTATAACTTTTCTTAAACAAATTTCGTAATAGAATGTGTTACGTTTTGTAAATTTTTGCTACATACATTTCATCACCATGTATCCACCACTAGTGCTATCGCTGCCATCAAATATAGCCCCTGGTTGGTTTACATTAAAATCCAATTATAATTTCAAGTCAAAGTCAACAATTAATTTTAACTACACATTTCATGGAACCTATAACTTTTCAACCACACATTTCATCAACTTTTATAAAAATCTACTAAAAATATGATTTTAGTTTCCATCAAATCAGGGAATAATACAGTACGTTGCATACATTTGTTCCCGTATTTTCACCATCATCACTTGTAACATTCAGTATTGCACCACCACTATTTTTGTCATCGCCACTTATAACATTTATGGCTACATCACCACCACATGCCAAAGTTGTCTTCACCATCTGTAACATACAAAGTTTCACCACTTCCGTCGATGCCAACAATCCGAGTTACAACCACTTCTGCACCACCATCGTCAAGCCATCACTGCCTACAAAAAACTCTTGTAACAAACTATCACAACACTACAAGAAACAAAATGTGACACCACACACACTACCATAAAAAAAACACCAAATCTACCAGTCCAAATCAAGGTCTTTTTTTAACCCAGGTGACATATGACTCCGATATGTGGAGAAATGATAGTAGTATTGGTGGTGATGAAGATGCGGAGGGGCGACGGAGGGAGTCAGAGATCCCACTGTGGCCTCGTATTAAGGGATAGAATCTCACATTGAATAAATATGTAAACATAAATCAACTTATATAGGATTGGGTAACCCCCCTTAATAAGGTTGACATTTTAAGATGAAACTCCAAATCTTAACATGCTATCAGAACCCATTAAGTTTCAACAAGCAATTAGATCCGATTAATACTAAAAAAAATTGAGCACACAGATTTCAAGATTGGTATGCTCAAACGAGCCACCATTATGTGGAGGCATGTCAAGGAATAGAATCTCACATTGAATAAAGATGTAAACATAAACCAACTTATAAAAGATTATGTTACTTCTCTTAATAAGATTGATTTTTTAAGATGGAACCCCAAATCTTAACACTTCATTCCATTCATCTACATCAAAATCGTAGCCAGTAATTTCGACCGAGAATCGGGAAAAGTTTAGGAGGAAGATCTCCTACAAGGTCTCCCTATTCTTGAGGCAGGCTTTCAGTGTTCGTGGTTGATCTGAGTAAACAAGGACGACACCAATGGTGGAACAAGGAGGTCTGTGTTTTATGAATTGAACATCTGAGTTTATGGCCTCGTTTAGGGTTAAGGGTTTGGACACATGAATTGAAACGTGATGTGGTGGGCCGACGAAGGTGGTAGGTTGTTGGTGCTTTCCTGTTTGTGTTTGTAAGTGTGCTCGAGTATGTTAGTATTTTTTTCAAAAGAATAAGTATTTATGGAGTAGTAAAATAGTAAAAGTAGATTTGGAATTTCAAAACATACCATGGTAAATGGTTTAATTATCCTCAATTTTTTAGATCCGAGTGGTGAAAAGATAAGTCTCTCTTAGAAAGGTAAGTTATATTTTGTTAAGTATAAAGATTGCGATGTAAAGATTTTGTGATAAATATGTTTGGATTAAACAATCCATTAGATATTTTGTTTGTTTTGATATTATTTTAATTGTGAACGTAAAGTTTCAGTGTTTTTCATTTTAGGAAGCATCATTAAAGCTTGTAACCTTTTGCATTTATAATCCTTACTTATATCGTAATGCACTTGGAACAAACCTAAAATAATAAGAGCGTAAACAAGGATGAAGAATCAAATAAAGTTTGATAAAACTTTAGACGATCATAATCAATTACAAGTCCATATAATAGGAAGTTGGTAGGGCGCCCCATCTAGATTTAAAAGTCTAGCCAAACATTTTATTCCCATCCATAGACGAAGGTTCTATCTACATTCTAAATACAAATTAATAATGGAATTGTTAATATATTAAATTTTAAAATATAATATAATGCTATAAGCTTTAACTTGATACTCTTGTTTCTAGTTGGTCTTAGAATGGCCCCAAATAGAAGAACTTATCACACGCTTGTTCTAAACATATTGAGTGGAAATTATTTTAAATTCCATTTTTATTTGTTACTTCTTAAAAGGGAACTCATCATCTTGACGCTCGGACAAACCTACAAATGAGTTTTAAATCAGTATTTTGTTCAAGAATAAATGTTAACTGAGAAGTACGTAGGATAATTTTGAGTCAAGTCGATCCACATTATCCAACAATTTTTTATTTATTTGGTTTTGATTCTCGACAACAACCTTTTGAGTTCTTGATGGAAAAAAAAAAATTCTAACGAAAATAATTTTAATGCTTTCCATTGTCCCTTCCAATTCCAAAATCTATATTTCCAATCTATTTTTAGCTTATCTATTTAATCAAATCATTCATGAGAGAACGAAATCCATATAGAGCATTTTATATATTTTTAATTAATTAATATTACATAGTTCCGAAGGTTGGCTATGGTGACAATTCTCGGTAGAATTGTTGGAAAAAGGAATATATCAGCAGGGTTTGACATAATTTTGAGTGAGGCCATTAACTCATTTTGGAATATCAAAGTTGATTCGTGTTCTCTTCCGTGAGAAAATTGAAATCATATATTTACTTACCAAAAATGATAATCGGGTGAATGAGAAATTAAAATTTAAAGTGGACAATTGAAAAATGTCTATGTGTTGGTGGGAAAACTATTTTAGTTTGTTCTACATAGAAAATGAACAAAGAAATAACTAGTTTATATATGATTACATTTTGAAATGGTGTAATCATGTGTAGTATTGAGACTCTCTTCACGTGCGCGCACACGGGAGGTGAAAATCATGAATCGAATTAGCACTTCGGACCTTGAACTTATGTGAATGCCTTTTATTTAGGTCAGTTTTTTCCTTTTTCCACGCAAATTTTCTTACCTTCATACAAAAATATCTTCTAGTATTCTATCACTCAATATTTTTTAAGTTTCTGTCACAAGTCTTGGTGGTTTTGCTCAAATATATGAAATACAGTGCTTAGTTTCTACTAATATTTTTGTTATATCCTGGGAGATAGACACTCAAATGAATCCTCAAGTAGTTACGATGAGTGGATGGAATTGTTTCAAAGACACTATGTAATACACAAGTATTGATTTGCGACTCAATTTGTTCTTTCTTAATCAATAAATTATTATTATATTATGCAACTTTTGTTTAACATGTATATATTATTAGGTCAATAATTTTGAGTTCAAAATGATTATCTATAATTTATTAAATGTCAAATCAAGTGAGAAATATTTTTTGGGCGATTTTAATCATACTATAATTCAATTATTTTGATAGTACCTTACTTTTTATTTTTCAATACATATTTATTTAGTTACGACCAATGTACATGTACATTTGATGGATACATTTTACTTGTGTGCTTTCTTTAATATATGAATTTCCTATTATTAATTCTTAATTAATTGACATTCACATTTATTTAATTAATATTCATCTTTGTTTATGCAGATCAGTGTTATTAGTTCTAATTATAAATTAATTAAAATTTTAAATTCAAGAACGTATTTCATTATTCACGTCCATATATGCTAATAAATATCCAATTATACTTAATTGTAATTAATTATCACACCAAGAGTGAATCAAATTTTTTTAACGATTTTAACAGTACTATAATTCAATTATTTTAATAATACTTTACTTTTCGTTAATCTATTTAATTTATTTAACTATTTAGTTACTATCAATGTACATGTACATTTGACATATTCATTTTACATGTGCGCTTTCATTAATGTACGAGTTTCATATTATTAATTATTAATTACTTAATATTCACATTCATTTAATTAATATTTTTCAATTATGCATTTCAATGTTATTAATTCTAATTACAAATTAATTAGAGTTTCACATTAAACAACGCATTTCATTATTCACGTCTATATATGCTAATTAATATCCAGTTTTACTTAATTGAAAATTAAATAAATAATTTAACATTCATTATTACGTATATATTCCATGATATTAATTCTAAATTAATTAACATTCACGCATATTCAAATATTATATTTTAACGATTTTAACCAATGCATTTCATTATTCACGTTCATATATACTAATTAACATCAAGTTTTACTTAATTGAAAATTAAATAAATGATTTAACATTCATTGTCACGTATATATTCCATGATATTAGTTCTAAATTAATTAACATTCATGCATATTCAATTATTATATTTACAAACACTTATAAAGCATTTTATAATAACGTGCAATGCACGTTCAATATTGACTAGTGAATTTAAAAGGCATAACGATCACAGTCTTATATATATATATATATATATATATATATATATATATGTGGTGATGTGATATGGGAAATAAATATATGAAAAATTATTTTTTGAAACTTATTTTCTGAAATAATAAGCAACCATCAGGGCAAATACAGCCCCCTTGATACATATCAAAGGGGCATCATAATTTTTTCCTATTTCGAAATATGACAAATGACATCATTTAAACTGAATTTTGAAATTTGTAATTTATGTCACATATTCTTCAAATATCTTGATTATGCTATATTCTTTGAAATATCTCAATTATGGAATCTTTCTTAGGAGGCTCGACTATACCCCGATTCAGTCTAAGGACTATCAAGATTTTGAAGGAAATAATCAGAACTTCAAATCAGTCATTTCATATTGCAACCTTGATGTACAGCTAACAGTGTTCTGATACAATGTTTGGAACAACTTTTCGTAAAATCAATAGATTAATGGACGTGAAGACAGCAGGAACACATTAGATTAATAATATAAACACGGTACAAATTATTAAAGCAAATGGGATTCAAATACTGTGGTTTGTAAGTACAAATTTGGATCAACCTTTTTTAAGAATCTTTAAACATAGACAGCTTGCAAGAAAGAAATTTGTTTTAAAATTACACAGTAAAAAAATATTTATTGTGGTATAAAAGTAAGTATAGACAATGTTAATATTAAGTGTAAAATCTTAAGTCATTTAATATAAAAACACAAATCATCGTGCAACATCTGGAGCTATGACTCCTCTAAAATTGGCCTTTTAATATCAACCCAAATACTCAATCTAGCATATCAAATTTTGAAAAGCTAAAACGAGCCGTTTGATTTCAATATTGATGTCACAGATGAGCCACCATTTGAGAGGCATATAAAAGGTGAAATCTTGTTCAAATACGAAAATAATAATCTACATTTGAGGATTAGAGTGACTTTTAACGTGAAATTCAAAGTCTCAAGAGACATTTTACTATCAAAAAATTTATTAATTGACGCGTAACAATAGAAAACAGTGAACCCAAACTGTGTAATTTCATATTATTTAATCACAGTCATCAATCAATACAGCACCAAAATTATCTAGATTCTACATCATTGGATCACTTCAATTCGGCAGCCACTATAAATTCAACACAAAACACCTCCATTCCATGTAAAACACATCAAAAGTTGTCTGTCTGTTTCTTGAAAAAACACACTGTAAAAGATAGAAAACATGGCAGGCAACAACTGGAAAATCAAGAAATCGTCATCTGGTTCTTCTTTTTCCCTCTTCAACATCTTCAAAGCCAAAAATTCAAGGGCGTCGAGATCAGAAAGTGCGAAGGATTTTGACTCTGTGAAGGCTTACAAAGTATGGCATAGTGACGAAGATGGCCGGTGGGTTGCTGAACCTGGAATTGACCAGAGAGCTTATGAATTTATCTCTACAAGGACAGAGCAGTGGAAAACTGTTGCGGAGGCCAACTAGTTATCGCATGATGATCATAGTTTTACAACCCATTATTCGCATGTTTAGTCATATTTTATACTGCACTATTATGTCTTTATCTTAAATTGTTTTAATTATGATTTGTGGAATAAATAATTATACTAACATCTGAAAGCAGCTTCTTTTTTATGATTTGTTATAAACGATCATGTATGACTAGCAAATTTTCATGCAGATCGCAAGCTCGAAAGCAGCTTTTTTGGCCTTTGGGATCTTGAAATTATGTTATCGATATTGTCAATATTATCAAGATCACAAAAGCAAGCTTTTAGTCCAAAAACTTGTTTCGATATATGCACTTAGAATGGTTAGATGTCGTATCTGATTCAATTAAGAGCTGTGAAAGTGGCAATTGCGATGGATCCTTAAATTTCTCATCTCTTGAATCAAAACATAATTATTTCGCACCTCGCATTCTCATTTCTTGAACCTATTCAAAGCTGAAATGATCCACCAACCCCAATCGTGAAAGACTTGAAGTTCCGTTGGAGGACTTGAAAATTAAAAAAAAAAATTACGAATTTATTTTAGGGATAAAATTTTTAAGATCAGAGTGGATAAAAGATTAATAATCAGAACAATATTGATTAACAAGTTTAAATTACAACATTTTATGAGATATATTACTTGCGTAAATTATCGAGTACTATTTCTATTATGGGAGTAAAGTTTGGCATTTTACACGTTTGGAAGTACTTTAAAAGATAATAAATTTCATGTTTATGATTTTTATTTATTTATTTCATAGTGCACTTTTAGTAAATAAAAATTAATGAAAGGGCAAAAATACGCACAAATAAAAAAATAAAGTTCGATAAAAGATGAGTATACTAATTAAATACAAGGCTAAATAAAAGGAAGTTGGTAGGATGAACATCTAGAATTGAAAGTGAAAGCACGCAAATCTTGCCTAACACGCTAGATAATCCATCCATAATAATTAAGCTTTATCGACATTCGTAATTTAAATTAATTAATGGGATTTTTATTCAAATAATCTTTAAAATCCAATACTTTAAAATTGGATTTGATGCTCTTGTTTCTAATTGGACTTAAATGGTCCCCAATAATTACTTTTGAAACACAATTAATTTTATGTTTTGATTCCACAGAGAGAAAGTGATGGCATGCTATTTGGATTAGAGGTTTGTGGTTCTAACCCTTGGAAGTAAAATATCAAATTGTGTTATTGTAATTGTAATTTAAAAAAAAAATCTTATTTTTTCTTGCATAACTTCGAAAATTTTATAGCTAGAGCATATCACATGTTTGGAATAAATATATTGTTTTAGAATTATTCTAAATTTCATTTCCACTGGATAATTTTTTTGGTATTAATCTACAATTTGAATTTTCCTTCGCTTTATCAATCCGATTAAATCAAAAACGAGAAATTAAAGAGCTAAATAAAGCATTTTAAATGTTGTCAATTTATTAAATTATAAAATTTCAAAAGTTTTGCTATGACGAAAATGTTGGCAATTCTTGACTTAATTATTACTATGCCGCTAATTTTGTGAGTGGTGCACTGAAGCTAAGAAAATTGACGAACAATCTATCAAAAACCCTGTAATTTTGATTAATTTTCGATTGGACCAAGAATTGGATGAAGACTCCCATCGTTTATAAAGTTTAATCAAAGACATTACCACCACAAACTGATGCTCCTCGTAAAACTAATTCACAAAGTATAATTGAAATTTCATTCCAAGCCCATTTAAACAAATGAAAATTAGATCATATTAAAAAAAAAAGATAATTATTAAATAAATAAAATACAAAATCTAATCAACACCTTAATGTGTTGTATCGGACTAAATATAAAACACACAAATGGCAATTGAATTCTGTTAGGTTTTTTTAATTATGTAGTTGACAATTCTGTAAACAAAAGGTACTTAATTGTAAATATTGTAAAAAGTCAAGGAGTAATGTGCAATAATATGAAAATATATTTTTTAGATCTAGGGTTCGAGTATGGCAAAAGAAAGAAAATACGACACGAATTTTCGCTAGACTGTCGCCATGAATTGACTCGAGCGTCAAAAATAGAAATTTCGTCGCTCGATTGTCACCCTATCTTAGCTCGAGCGACACCCTATTTCTCGATTGTCGCTGAGCCCTCGCTTTTTATTTCGTGATTTAAAGGCTTTTTCCTTAGCACATTACTTTCCTAATCTACCTATAAATACCAAAACACATTTGAACGAAAAAAATAAGGTTGATCATTGAGAGAGTTTCATCTGAGAGGATTCCTACATATTTCTTCTTTCAACCTTCGTCCTGTAAGTTTTTTTTGTTGAAAAAAACATCATTTTCATAATTCAAATACCAAACCATTCTTTCTTCCGCATCTGTCAAAGTTACTGAAGATCGAGGGAAGTTGAGGAAAGTTGACTGGAGTTCAAGTCGGTGAAGAACTAGGTGTTCTTCATGATCCACACAAGATAGACGGTTCCGTAAGGTTAGGAGTGCTGCACAGTAGCAGATTCCAAGAGAGCTTTGAAAATTGCAACTAAGGATTGGTGCAGGGGAGCACAGTTTCCAGGAGAGCCGTAAGAACTTCTGTCCGAAAATCAGATAGTATGTGTCGTCGTCTAGTCTAGTAGACTGTAAGTGTCCGAATTGTTTATAGTGGATTGACCTGCAAAGTGCCTGAAATTTTTCCCAGTTGGGTTTCTCTGTGATCATACCGTGTGGTTTTACTGCTTTCTTTATTGATTATATTAACAGTGGTATTTAAATATATGTTAAATTGACTTGCATGCTTAATCATCTAAAGTTAATTAATTGGTGACATATTGCTAATTAATTAATAATTTTAATTTCGCATAATATACATATTCACCCGCCTCTACGTATTGTTAAGGTCAAATTACGTAATTTTCATTTGGTATGAGAGCCTTAAATCGAATCCTAACCCTTTTTATATATTCTAGATGAGTCAGTCACTGTCCGTATCTCGTTCTTTAACAGAAGCAATTATGCCTACTGGAAAGTTTGAATGTGAGCTTTCCTTAAGGTTTTGGATGAACTTATTTGGATTAGCGTTCAAAATGGGTGGGCTCCACCTTCAACAACCGTTGTTGGTATAGTCACACCCACTGATATCTCACTATGGACTAAAACGAACTTGGATGAGTGTAGGGCATTTATGCTCTGTTCATAGTTGTGTCTGTTGAAGAATTTAGTAGAGTCTCGATGTGTGAAACTGCTAAGGAAATTTGGGATATCTTAGAAACCACACACAAGGAAACTAAAATTGTTTAAAATTCTAAATTGCAGATGTTAACCACTAAGTTTGAAGAGATTAAAATGAAGGAAGATAAATCATTCGATGAATTCTATGCGAAGCTAAATGTCATAGTCAACTCTAGCTTTAACTTAGGTGAAAAGATCCCCGAGTCCAAAATTGTTAGAAAAGTCATTAGATCCCTGTCCGAGAGATTTAGACATAAGGTTACTGCGATAGAAGAAAGTAAGGACTTAGATACTGTTAAGATTGAAGAACTCGTAGGATCACTTCAAACTTACGAACTCACCGTCTCTCAACATAAAAAAGTTAAATCTATTGCCATAAACACCATTAGAGAAGAGGAGAGTGAGTCCACTAATACTGTTACATTTAGGGACAACGAAATAGCTTATTTCGTTAAAAAATTTCAAAAGGTGATGAGGAATAGGAGAAAGACTCAGGAGCGAAAAATTGATGTCCCTAATAAAGTCTCGAGGGGTAGACGTGAGAAAAACACCTCTAGGGCTCCCATTAAGAAATCTCCATATGTTCAATGCTATGAGTGCAAGGGGTAGGGTAACATTAAGAGTGAGTGTCCTGATCTAAAGAGGAGTTCAGGTATAGAACAACGTAAGGCTTTAACCGTGACTATAAGTCACAATGAGTCAGTTTTCAGTTCTTAGAATGAGAAATTTGGTGGAGAGGATGAACAAAATTTCATGGCCTTTACCTCGATTGCTACAATAGAATCCATCCATGAAATTGAGAAAGTTGAAAGGCATGATAAGAGTGAACAATCTGAAGAAGAGTCGGAAGATGAGGTCGACATTCACGAGACTTATCGTGAACTGTTTGAAGAAAGTCTCAAAATTAAGAAGGTCAATAAAGTTATCTTAAAAAAGGTTAATATGCTTGAACATGAAAAAGAAAAACTATTAGGTGACCTTCAGGACTCGAACAAAAATTTAAGTGAGTTGAAACTAATTAATGAAAACTTGGAATCTAAAGCTAAATCATTGACGAGCGATCTTGATAAATCTAACGCTCAACTCTAATCCTTTATGAGTGGCTCCCAGAAATTGGATAATCTGTTGGGGATGAACAAGCCTACTAAAGATAGGCATGGCATGGGTTACATTCATAATGGTAATCCTACTGCGAGTACATCTAAGACCACAATTGTGCCGGCCACTAATAAAGCTCGAAAAATTATTTATCCTGAACCAAAGGGCAAAAATGACTTAGGATCGAGACCTACTAGACAACGTAGGGCCAATCGTCCTACTTATCGGTAACATCCACCGAACGGATTTGAATCTAGGTTTATTCTCACCTGTCACCATTGTGGCGCTTTGGAACACACAAGACCTAGGTATCGTAAGCTCGCAACTAGGAGTAAAAGTCATGATATTTCGAGCACGGTTAACTTCATCGCCAATCAGGTTAGCCACTTAACCGATATGATGACTCAGTTGACTAAAATCACTTCTACTTCTAAGCAAGCTTGGGTTAAGAAAAGTGACCTAAAAGTTCGTAAGTTTGATCATGCTCTTAAAGGAAAGAGCATCCATAGTTCTCCTTGATTAAGTTCTTAGGTTCATGCATATGCAGTTCATTAAGTCTATTCATTCGTGGATGCATCTCATTTATTTACGTTTTGTTTTATTTCGGTTTGTATTTGTTTCCTTTAGATATTGAATGTTTTTTAATTAAAACAAATTGGACTCTAAACAGTTTATGATGCTCTTAAACGTTGTATTTGTGACCTAGTATGCCGTTATTTGATATATACTGTTACTTCTATTACTTGGTTTGGTTTACTATGGAGTATTGAGTATATGTTTCTTCATGTACCATCTGCACAACATATACTATGATCTTGTGAGTGAGTCTGGACCGCGTGCATAAGATTTGGGATGACAGTCACATGTTAGTAGGTGATCTCGAATTTGAATAGACCTACATCTAGTTGACCTTGCTCGTGATGAGTCTTCCTGCATTGTTTGAAAAAATGAATGAAGAGTGTGTATACCTGTTTGGTTCATCTTATACTTTTACTCGAAGCCTATTTGACTCGAGCAATTAAACCCGAGGGGTTTCTCATAACATGGTGCCTATGGTCATTTGACTTGGGTTAACCGGCCTAAAGCTCGTTTTAGAGATCAATTTAGTCGCTTAATGGACAAGAATCTGCATATAAGATGTAATTTACGAGAAAAGTAATATAAAAAAAAAATTCATGCTCATATTTAGGGGGAGAAAAGAACATTAGCCATGTACTTGAGCTCGTTTTCATGTCCTAAAATTTCATTCGGGTTTGATTTTCATTAATAGGGGACATATTTACTTAATAGTGATGTTTCAATGTCCTTTCTCACAAATCCAAAGTTTGGAGTCATTTTCACGAGAAAATAGTGGCACTTTACAAGCATGAGTCACTTATACATTTTACTCCATTTTGAACTACATTGAGTACGTGTGAAAGTCTTTATTGATAATGCTCGACTCATGAATGCTTGCAATGTTTTGATCATCAGGTTGTTGGGAGCTTGATTTGTTTATTTTACATATTATTTTAAAAATGCTACTTTCTTAATTTTTAAAATTTAAGTGCTATTTCTGTCAATTCAATTTTCGCAAGCTTATTGCTGGGCCACACTCGAGCGACAGCAGCAGAATCTATCTCGCTCGCTATTTTGAATATTAACGATATTTCCAATGGTTTTACGCATGTTATCCCCAATTTTCGCTTGATTTCTCCAAAATATTTATAACTCACGCTAAATTGGAGGCTCACCTACTCCTTGAACACTTAAAATCTTTCATTAAATGTGTTATTTCATCAAAACATCGAACTTAAAAGGTAAATTTCGAAAAACTTGGTTTTTTTTCTCATTTTTGCAATTATCTTGGTTTTTCTTTGTATTGATAATTCTTGCTTGAGTTTTTGATAATGCATTACATGTTTTGAACATTGTCATAGATTATCATCAATTTTGCAAGATATTTAATCAAAAATCGAATTTTTGATGCGTTTTTGGCATGTTTTTGATGGTTTATTGTGTGTTTTTCACTAAAGTCACTCACGTTACATGATTAGTTGATGTGAATTGTATTGGATTTAGTGAGTTGTTTGTGAGTTTGGTCGTAGAGGTTGTGGTCGTGGTTTGGGTGATTTAGGATTGGGTTTTGATTTCAAGTCGTCTTTGGTCTTTGCAATTGAATTGATGTTGATTGTTTGGGTTTGGCTTGGTCCGTTGGAGTGTCGGTTGGTGGTTCGGAGTGTGCATTATGTTTTGTACATTGCAGTTGATGTTGGCACTGCATGGTGACGTCACATCACTGCGTCATGACTTCATGTCCATACGTCTTCACATCACGGCACGAGTCATGTCTTCATGTCACCTACGTCTAGGTATCACTGCATATTGTTGTGCATTCATGCTAAGGCACGTTGCATGTTATCTTATATGCCTCAGTTTGTGTACATTCATGCACTTCATTCATATCATGAGTTAGTATCTCTTTTATCGAGGTTTTAATATTTTGGTTGAATTCATTTCAGATGCCGCCTAAGAGAGCACGCACAGCCGCTTCCATTCCAAGTACCTCCGCTTCTTATAGTCAGACTAGGTTCATCCCTGTTGTCGTCCAAAAACTTTTGGGTCGCAGTTTTCTCTACATCCCATTTTATTCGAGTGCGAGTTCATCATGTCTGAACATCCCCCGACCTCGTCGCTATTTTTACATCTCAGGGTTAGGAATCTTCGTTAGTTGAGTTAGTCCCTCCACCGAGTCTATTGGTTCAGGATTTCTATGCTAACATCCATGATATTAGTGGGTCGTCTTTTAGGGTTTTTCTTCGAGGTAGGACTGTTAAGATTACTTCGGACATTATTTCGAGTCTTATTCATATTCCTCTAGTCGTCCACCCCTTATTCCCCTACTTGACTCCTGATGCTCTTCCGACGGACTCTTTAGTCCGTTCGACGGTGTTTAACACACCGTTGGAGGGAGGTCCTAGTGCGATCCTCACGGGCACTCTTCCTACTGATCGTCAGATTCTGTTGCGCATTGTGTGCACGAATCTTTGGCCCATGTCTCACACTTCTTAATTACCTATAGAGAATGCTCGTTTTCTGTACGCCCCGCTGCATGGCGATTCTGTTGATTTTTCAGGCACATCTAAGGGACCATGTCAGGTTGGGGCTGCCTTATGTTTGCTTGATTTATAGGTTAGTCATAGCCCTAGGAGTGAGTTTTCCCGAAGGGGGTTCCTAGGCGGGTTTCTCGACCGATTGACCATACTACCATTGCCCAGAGTCGGTCACATGCTTCATCTGAGCTCGCACAGCCCGTTGACCCGACTGTGCCGACTGATCCTATTGATGACCTCATTTCGTTTGACCATTCGGATTTTCCTTCTTTTTCTACTACTCCTCAGGCCTCTGACATCATGTCGACTTCGGCTCCTCCTCCCTCAGAGTTAGTTCATATTCCTATCGGGTCTGTACCTACTGCTTCTGCTCCCATTGACCCTTCGGTCGCTCTCATGGGACAGATGATCGTGCTGATCGAGCATCAGGCTCGGATGATGGGGTGATCACACAGCTGCGTGCTACAATTGATCGACACACTGCCGAGTTCACTACACTTCGGGGTGCTGTTGGCTATATTCAGCGTGGACTCCGATGGATTCACCGTCATTGGGACGACGATGCTACTTCCGAGGAGAGGACGGATTCTGATGATGTTGTTGGTGATACCTAGTTGATAGGTTTACCCCTTGTCATATTGTGACAAAAAGAGGGAGTAGTATAATTATTTCAAATTATTTTACATTTATTTTTGAGTGACAGGTAACTTTTGGGGGAGTATATGTATATCTAGATTTTTTTATGCTTAACTTGATGTATCTTTTTCAATATGTAATTGATACTCTTTATATATATATATATATAATTTTTGACGTTTTGATGTTTTAGTAGTATCAATGTTTCATTTTGGTATGTTGGGTTGCATTGATACTATGTCTTAATTTAGCATATGATATGAAACTGAAAAATTGCACTACGCGTTATTAATTGCTTAAATCATTTTTTTACACTGTGAACTGCTTAAACGATTTTTATAATTAATACTGTTTCACATACGTTTTACACTAGGTGTTGAGTTGTCTATTTCAAGAAACATGTGCTGATTGAAATGCAGAATTCGTTCAAGATAGTTAGTCGTGTCATAGGTTCTTGAATCTGTAATTCACATTTGATTACTGCCTTAACTTTAGTTAGTAGTTTTGTCACATAATCCCAAATGGGGAGCTTGTTAGGTTTTTTTATTATGTAGTTGGCAATTCTGTAAACAAAATGGATTTAATTGTAAATGTTACAAAAAGTCAAGAAGTAATGTGCAATTATAGGAAAATATGTTTTTCAGGTCTAGGGTTCGAGTATGGAAAAAGAAGGAAAATACGACGCGAATTTTCACTAGATTTTAGCCATGGATATGCTCGAACGTCAAAAACAGAAACTCCGTCGCTCGATTGTCGTCCTGTCTTAGCTCGTTCGACAGTCTGTCGCTCAACTGTCGCTGAGCCCTTGCTCAAGCGATAGTGTTGTCCGGGAAAAAATAAGGATGATCATTGAGAGAGCTTCATCTAAGAGAATTCCTACATATTTCTTCTTTCAACCTTCGTCCTGTGAGTTTGTTTTGTTGAAAAAAAACATCACTTTCATAATCCAAATACCAAACCATTCTTTCCTCTGCATCTGTCAGAGTTGTTAAAGATTGAGGAAAGTTGACTAGAGTTCCAGTCGGTGAAGAACTGGGTGTTCTTCGTGATCCACAGGAGATAGACGATTCCATAAGGCTAGGAGTGCTGCAGGGTAGCAAATTCCAAGAAAGTTTTGAAAATTGCAGCTAAGGATTGGTGTAGGGGAGCACAGTTCCCAAGAGAGCAGTAAGAACTTCAGTCTGGAGATTAGATAGTATGTATCGTCGTCTAGTCTGGCAGGACTGTAAGTGTCTGAATCGTTTATAGTCGATTGACCGGCAAAGTGTCCGGAATTGTTCCCAGTTGGGTTTCTCTGTGATCATACTGTGTGATTTTACTGCTTTCTTTATTGATTATATTAACTGCGGTATTTAAACATAGTTTAAATTGACTTGTATGCTTAATCATCTAGAGTTAATTAATTGGTGACATGCTACTAATTAATTAATAATTTTAATTCCGCATAATATACCTATTCACCCCCTCTAGGTATTGCTAGTGTCGAACTGCGTAATTTTCAAATTCTATGGGTGTGATGATTTGAATGATGTCTTGAATAGAAATTTAGTGAAATACACAAATTTGTGCAGATGTGATACAAAAAATAAATTATATCAAAGAACGGAGGAAATTTTTGAAATTTCATTTGAAAAAACGAAGTACCATTATGGAAAATTCAGCTCCCTTAATGCATGATGAAAGGGCATCGTTCTTACTTCTTTTTTTTTTTTTTTCTTTTTTTCCTCCCTTTGTTTCTGAATCAAGACAAATGGCATCACTTGAAATGAATTTTGAATTAGTAATTTACGTATGGTATCTCTCACAATATCTTGATTATGCTCATCCTTCAATTTTACCAAATTTAGGACTATTCTTAACCCGGAATAATCAAGATTTTGCATGAAATAATCAAAACTTCTAATCAATCTTTTCATATTCCAACCTCAATAATTTACATCACTCCTTCAAAATATCTCAATCATGCTCGTCCAAATTTTTTACCTAATTTAAGGTGATCGGCTATCTCTGGAATTTTAATCAAGAATAAATCAACATTTTGCAAGAAATAATCAAGCCCTTCAAATTAATCTTTTCATATTCCAATCTTGAAGAGTCCAACAGTGTTCTGATATAATGTTTTGAACACTTTAAGCAATTAAGTATATTAATTTAAGTAAAAAATATTACAGCAAGAACACACTAACTTGATTATATAAAGTATAAACACAATACGAATTATTAAAGAGAATGGGATTCGAATTCTGTAGTTCTAGAGTACAAGTTTGGACCGACCCTTTTAAGAATCCTTAGACAACTTGCATGCTATGTTAGAACTTAGAACCTCATAGAAGAAGTCTTTAAAGCTTCTGTTGTAGAATTTTCTTTCAACAAAAAGGCTTTGAGAAGCCAATTAATCCACGAATTCAAACTTTTCAAAAGAACCCTTTATAAATGTATGGAAAAATTGCAGCAGCGGTCCATAATTTGTTCAACATTTGTAAATTTTATCCTAACCCTTTTTGTACCAGCGAAGGTTCCTATTCTTTCTAAAATTTTCAGCTAAGGTCCAAATAGATCCATTTGACCATTAGTTGACTAACAAAAGTGGACTTTGACTAATTTTGACAAAATCGAAATGGGTAAAATGGTAACTTTGCTATTTTATATGTAAAATAATTTAAAAAACAAAAATAAGATAAAAGAAAAGAAAAAGAAAAAAATAAATCATCAGCATCGCCACCCACCTACCCACCGATCGGCACCATCGCCGACAGCCTCCCTGCTATCACCACAACCTCCATCAAATACCACACTAAAATCTTAGCACCATCACCATAGAATCCACACACCAAAACCACCAAAACAATCGCCATCGCCTATCATCATCTACACCACCATCACCTCCATTTGTACCACCATCAACTACCTCCGTCGTGTTTTGCCTCCCGCAGATTGTTACCATCTCGACACCTCTTTACACCACCATCGTTATTTTTCCCCATATCACCAAGCACAAACACCATGGAAACTCAAATTTGAAAAGAAACTCCAATTTCACAAAAAATGCCAAAGAAAGATTATTATTTTTTTGATAGAGGTGGCCCGAAAGACGAGATGGAGAAGATAGCGGTCTGAAGTGAAAAAGAAAATGAGATATATAAAAAATCGCATCGATTGTTTGTCCCATTTTTGTTGAAATACCATCATTCGATTGGACATCTAGATTGTGTGAGTCAACTGGTGAGAGTTCGCAACGATGGGTTTGATTGGAGGAGTTGCCGATAGTTTTTGAGTTCACGAATTGACGGTTTTTGGTGGTTATTCCCGCGACATATGGTGGAGTTAGGGATGGTGATTGGTGGGATGTGTAGAGGGAAATGAGGGCTTATCGGAGATATGTGGGTCCGACGGTTTGTGTGGTGGTGCCGACGACGGGGAGGCGGAGCCGTTGTTGTCTTTGGTTTGGTTTTGGGGTTGGGGTGGGTAAGGGTGAGGGTGGCCTTTTAATAGGGTCTTGGTTTGTTCATTTAATTATTTTATTTTATTTTAATTGTTTTATAATATAAAATATAAAATTACTATTTTAACCTTTTTAAATTGGTCAAATTCTGTCAATCCTTTGACTATTGGTCAATTAACAGTCAACCATCCATTTGGTCCCAGTTGCATATTTTTGAAAGGTTAGGGACCTTCGCTGGTACAAATTAAAAGTTAGGGTAAACTCTACAAAAATTGAAAAGGTTAACCACTACTGCAATTTTTTCCAAAAAAAAAAATATATCTTTGGACTCTTTTCAAGCTTTGGATACCATTTTTTGTTTCTATTTTTTACTTTTTAAAGTTCATCCGAGTTTGATAATTGATATCTTTGAGTATTAATGTCTCGCATATGATTAACCAAGTAAAGAATGTACACAGTTTGTCATATTTTCCTTTTTTTACCTCACTATTACGCATAAGATGAAAGTTTCTCTGTTAAAGTAGTATATCTGCAAGTATTATTCATAGTCTTCTATAGTTGACAAGGTGTTGCACTTAACTAAATGCTCGGTATGATTGCACATTATGCGTATTCAATTGAGTCTTGGAGTTCCATTCAAACCTAAAAATATCTCAGTAGATTGTAATTTGTTGGAAGACACGAATCTTAGAAATATGGATGTTTATTTGTGATTTTGGACATGTTAAATTGCATATTTAAGCATTTTGAAAAATCAGGATATGATTGTGATATACAAGAGGCCTATGACCAGTTGTACGTAGAGAGCCTTAAGTTGAAAAAGGTTAATTGCTTCGCTTTTAAGAAATTACATAAACTAGAGTTAGAAAAGGAGAGATTAAAATTTAACCTTGAGGAGTCGACTAGTAGATTGAATGAGTTGAGAGTTAAGAAAGAATCCTTAGAAATTAAGGTTAAAACTCTTAAGAGTGATCTTGAGAATCTAGTATCCAATTTCAATATTTTTCTAGTGGTTCTAAGAAGTTTTACATGTTAGGTTTGAATAAAATAGTTGGAAATACGAGTGGTTTAAGTTTTAATGAAACAAATTCTAATATTGTTTCCTCTTCCAAAACAAGAGTGTACTTGCCTCAATCAAATCTAAGAGTGTAGGAATTATAGGATAGAGATCAACTGTGCAACATAGGTTTCCTCAACCTAAGGTTCAAAACTTGAGACTTATAACCAGTGTTCTAAAATGCGTGAATATGCTTCGCGTATGCACGCATATTCTCGATGCGTTTTCGAAATGCATCGCATATGGGGTATGCGTATGATAATGCGGTCAACTCATTTCGTTGACCGCATATGCGCGCATGTTCTCCAAAATGCCAACGCATTTATAATTAAAAATATATTCAAATTAATGTAACGAAGTTTAACCCATTTTTATAATTTAAAAAAAAAAGTAAATTAAGCCCAACAAACATCAAATTAACCCAAATTTAATGCACTATTAATGAACAAAAAGAGAGGGAAGGATAAATTAGAATCTTTATTAGCAAGTGATGCCAATAATGCGCAATTTTGGATTGTTGATGGTTGTGATGATGAAGATGAAGTTCACAATAATATATTATCATCTACAAAAGGTGATAGAAATTCTCGAATTGAAACAAGGGAGTCCGATGAAGATGATTTCGTATCAGATGACACGGAAGATGACTTAGAGGTAGAAGAGAAGATTGAATTAGAATTCGATAAAAAGCTAGATAAGATTTAGAATTTTTCAAGTCAATATTCTTGTTTAATCTAATTGTAGGAATTGCTTATCAAGTAATTGTAGTAATTATG
>CAIGRP010133686.1:0-12402 GCA_903798385.1 Fraxinus cuspidata | reverse complement strand
TTAGGTAGTATTTTATCCAAAAAAATAGTAAATTATCATTATTTAGGACATCGAATAAGTATAGAAACTACACTTATCATCATGTTTATTTTCCACAAATTCAATACGCACTTGAGAAATTTCACAAGTCATGTGGTACTGTACAAATCACATATTGTAAATCATAGGTTACAGATTTCTATGTAAACGTCACATTTTTACTTCATATGTTATTCTTCACAGGTCACAGTATCTTCTAAATTTGCCACATTTTGCTATCATTTGCTCACATATTTCACATTCCACTACATGTCACATGTTGTAATGTACAAGTAACATAGTGTCAGTCATAGCTAATAGATATCTCTATAAACGTCACGGGTATGGTTTATAGATGTTTCTTCACCATTCACATTGTCTTCTGAATTTGTATTTCACGATCTACATGAAACTGTGTTTTCTCATTACCTTACAAGTTTCAGGGTCTATTGCAGCTCACATATTGTCATGTATAACTTATATTGTCTTCTAACTTTGTTACATCATGCTATAATTTGGTCACACATTTTAGATTCCATTATAGTTCACATACTGTCATTCATAGGTCATAGATGTCTCTATAAAGGTCATATATATGCTTCATCGATGATACTTCAAAGTTCACATTTGTCTTGTGAATTTGTTTTTCACAATATACATGAAATTATGGTTGCTTATTAGCTTACAAATTTCATAGTACACTACCGATCACATATTGTCCTATATAGGTCTCACAGTGTAAGTTACATATCACAGATTTATTTGTTAGTATCATGTGAAACTAATGTTGCTCAACTCTATTTCAGTATCATTTGAATGAATATCTACGCATGGTTATCAGATCTACCAAACTTCATCTACAATCAATCAATGAAAAAATAAAGACAACATCAAATAAATGTGTAGTAACATTGGTCGCAGTGAATCTTCTTTCCACTTCATACTTTCTTTCTTTCTTTCTTTTTTTTTTTCCAATTTTCTGTTTTATTTTGACTTAACTGAACAAAGCTGCTATGCGATCAGTGATTGTAACCACTGTTACCACAACGTCCACGATTGACAGATATTTTCCCTTCAAATAATGATCTCTTCTTCTTTTTGTTCGGTTTTCCTGAACTTCTCTTTTGGTTAGGTGCTAATACAATGATGTCTTGTACTTTTTGAGGCACTATCCATTCAGTTGGATTTTCGATTGAAAAAAATCATATCTTGGTATGCATTCAAATATGCTTATCTTGTATAATAGTATGAACAATAATCTTATGCATCTATCTTCATTGCAATTACATCCAATGCGTGTGGACATGGCAACGGATTTACTTGAAACATCCTGCAAGTGCACGTAAGTTTTTCCATATCGACGACAAAAGTTGAACATTTATTAATAACTGAACACATGTTCTGAATTAAAGGAAATACTTGCAAATAGTGATGAAAATATTGTACATATCAATGCATATCGATATAGTTCAGGTCACAGGGTTGAATATTAAGGTCGTAGAGATGAGTATTAGGTCAATAGATAGAGTTCATGACATATATAATTTAGGCTTCAGATATAAATTTCATACTACAATTATCTACATTACCATCAAGTATCTCAAATCAGTCATCTATTTCAGGTTATAGACATGAAGTTCAAGGAAAATATATTAAATTCATATCACAAAGATGAAGTTCAAAGTAACAGAGATAAATAAAAGTGCCAACATTTATACGTTTCAAGACACACATATTTATGTTAGGGCACGCATACATTTCAAGGCCATAGAGATGAGAGTCATTTCTCATAAATAATGTCCAGGATAGACATACATATTTCATGTCACGTTTCTTTGAATTAGGTCACAGGGATAAGTTTCATGCAACAAGTATTTTAATTACCCTCAAATTTCTTAAATCAGTGCTCATCTCCCTTCTCATCTTGTCGTACTTGCTCGACAACTTCGTGAAAGTGCCATGTATGACATCCATACATTTGCAGAACCAAGTTTGCATCGTTTGTTGCAATGAATCCAAAAAAGCTACAACAAGGTAGTTCTTGGCTGCCTTTGTAACAGCATTCACTGATTCCACTATATGTGATGTCATTGTGGAGTATCTGTTTGCTAACATGTGGTATCATATCCACTTTTTGGATCCTACATCGTCTTACAAGAAAAAATACGATGATGCAGATCATATATTTTAAATTTGTGACCTTTATTATGTATGTAAAAGTAGAATGAAATGGTCACATTACTAAATAACCCCTAATCTTCTAATTCATTCTATATAGTTGTTTCATGTTAAATTCAAATTCTGTCAATATGTATGCATAAACTGTTAAATTGAATCTTATGTTATGTTGTGACCCGATTTTCCGTAAAACGGTTTCAAGTTTTGTAAGAGATAATATGAACAAATTCCGTGACAGTTTCTTGGATACACTTTTTCAATTGTATTTTTGATACTGTTGTGGCAATCCGATACAAAACATAATACATCCCTATCCCCATAGGCCTCTTCAAAATTTCGAAAAACCATGACCAAGATATGTCATTCTCATTGTCTCCAATTCCAAATGCAAGTATGAATATGCTCTTATTAGTGTCCTGTGTACATGCTGTGAAAAGAGTACCACCATAATGTCCATTCAAATATATGCCATCAACCAGAATGACATGCCTACAATGCTCCCACACTCGAATGGATACATTGAGTGCCATGAAACAATATTTGAACCTATTGTGACCATTAAGTTCTAATCTTGTGACCGTGCCAGAATTAAACTGCTGAAGCATGTATAATAAGCTTGGTATCTTCTCAAATGAGTCAGATGGATCACCTTTAATCATTTTCAAGGTTTCAAGATCTCCAGGCCTTCACATAATTTAAAAAAACTCCATTTGTATACAACATGTCATTACGTATATCGTTAAGAGAACATAGTACGTGACAAGTTGTACTTGTATTTGATGTAAGATGAAAGGACTGATGTTGAAACTTGCTTGTGAGAGCATCATACTATGTTTGAAACACAAGTGTAACCAACCGTAATCCGTCTAATCTTAAATAGCTCTGTTCTTCTCAACTTCGATGATTTACATATCTAATTATACTCATTATTTGTACACTTTACAAAATATTCCTTCTTGTCCGATAAAACAATCACAAATTTAAACATATTTTATATTGTATATAAAGACAGACTCAATTTCTGAGTTTCTTATTATGAAAACCCATTCCTTCTTCTAATATCTAACATCGACAACAGATACAATTGTGACTTCATCTTCATATCTGTGATCGGATAACTCTATTGTTGCTTGTCATATTTTGGATGTTAAATATTATAATGATAAAACTTATCCACTAGATTGTACATCGATTTGAACCATGGCAGATTGTTATTCCTTTTCTACAGGAGTCACCTCAATGTTTATTGGATATTTGGCAAGATCACGATCCATACTAATGTGATCCATGATTCGAGTGTAAGTCTGAGCAAGGATCCATTTATCGTTGAGAGAGGATCGATAACTACATCGCTAGCGAAGCTAGTCAAGGAGGCATGGGATTGCTTGCTTAAGTTATGATGGACGAAACATTAATTAAAACAAACAACTCTATTGTTGCTTGTCATATTTTGGATGTTAAATATTATAATGATAAAACTTATCCACTAGATTGTACATCGATTTGAACCATGGCAGATTGTTATTCCTTTTCTACAGGAGTCACCTCAATGTTTATTGGATATTTGGCAAGATCACGATCCATACTAATGTGATCCATGATTCGAGTGTAAGTCTGAGCAAGGATCCATTTATCGTTGAGAGAGGATCGATAACTACATCGCTAGCGAAGCTAGTCAAGGAGGCATGGGATTGCTTGCTTAAGTTATGATGGACGAAACATTAATTAAAACAAACATAGAAGTATGTTTCATGTTGGGCTTGGAAGGATAAACAAGATGGATCAACTTGGTTCAAGCAGCGGACGAGAAAGCTGTAAAAAGTAACTACGCGACTGCATAGTTATCCTAGGCATGCAACCGCATGCCTCTATACCGAGACTAAATGAGTCAATTTTTAGAATTCTACGACTGCATTCTCCAACACTATGTGGCCGCATAGTACAAGTTCGGCACTGAATATTTCATATTTTGGAAATAAACTTATTTTATTTAAAACTCTAGTTTTATGGTAATTCTTGATATTTTGAATCTTAATTCTGTTTTCTAGCTAGGTTTTATGAGTTCCCTATAAATATGATTCATTCTATTCATTGTAAAACACTCAATTATTGAGAGATTATTGTAAGGTATTATCGCTTTCTTCTTATTCTTCATCTAATTAATTCTGAACTTATCAAGATTATTTTCTTGTGGCATTCAAACAAATCGAATGAGATTCTTGACTCTTGTAATCACGGGGTTCAACATATTGTCGATGATTGTGTTGGTTCCTTGATTCAATATTTTTGAATCAAGTTTAAACGTTGATTTCTTGGCTTTCTAAGGTTGAATCAATCTTGTGTGGGTTTCGTAGCTACCATTACTACGTGGGTTCGCGTCAGTTGGTATCAGAGCAAGGCTCTAAAAATCAAGGTTATATCCTATTTGTTTTTCCTTTTTGTTTAAGTCTTTTGTTCTTCATTCTTCTTGTTCTTCATTTTTTTTAAGTCTCCAATCCAAAAAAAAAAATTCGAAACTTTTTTGTATGCTAATTTAGCATCCACATTAGTTTTTGTCTCTTTTGCTCGTATTTAGTTGAATTTTTAGCAAAAAATATTAAATAAAAAACGAAAATTATGAAAAAAATTGCCAACAACATATAATTTTTTTTTTTTAAGTAAAACAAAAATATTCCCAATTTTAAAAGCGTCCAATTTAAATTCAAGACACACCTTCTTGAATATTTCCTAGTGTCCATTCAAAGCTTTAATTTTTACTTATTAAGTCATTCTAGAGTCAATTTTCTTACTCAAATATTTGTTTGAAACTATATAAGGATTAGTTTTGATTGAGATCGAATTAGTTCTTTGAAACACTTCCAAGAAAGTATAACTGGAAAAGAGACAAAAGTGGTAAGACTAATAAAGAGAAAAAGTCAATTTGAGTGATACACGAGTGCATACACGTGAGATAAATATTAGATTAGAATTAGGATATAGGATAGAAACGATTCTACTTCAAGAAGAAATAATAATCAAGTCAATATGTCAGATGAGGTGATACGACGGTTCGAAAGGTTGTTTGAGGATGTGAGAGACAGATTAGATCAGCAAGACACATTGCTTGCTAACTTACATAGGGAACAACCTAGAGATATTCCTAACGTAAGGAGGCAAGGAAGGTGGGATCATCGAGCAAATTTTGCTGGTGAATGGGAAGTTGAAAGTGACATTAATGAGGATGCATTGGTGGATATCGAGTTAGTAAGAACGGGAGATAGAGGAGTTAGACATGAAAGGAGGGGCAGAGATCTTGTTGGAGATTGTGTTGATATAAGTATGGGCAATATCAAAATGACCATTCCTTCATTCAAAGGAATGAGTGATCAGGAGTCATACTTGGAGTAGGAAAAGAAAGTAGAGTTGATATTTGATTGCGACAACTACCCGGAGGAAAAGAAGGTAAAGATTGTGGTAGTGTTTGAATTTACCAAGTATGCTATCATTGGTGGGATCAAGTAGTAACATTCAAGATGAAGAATCGTGAGAGGCCTATTAATACATGAGAAGAATTGAATGTTATCATGAGGAAGAGGTTTCTACCTATTATTATAGGGAGCTTCATCAAAAATTGCAAAGCTTCTACCAAGGTTCTAGGAGTGTGGATGATTATCACAAGGAGATGGAGATTTCTATGATTAGAACGAATGTTAAGTAGGACATAGAGGCCACCATGACCCCTTTATGAATGGTTTAAATAAGGATATAGCTAATGTGGTAGAGTTGCAACATTATGTGGAGCTGGAAGACATACTACATTAAGCTATGAAGGTAGAAAGGCAATTGAAGAGGAAGGGGACAGCTAGATATTCATCGGGTTCTTCGATTTCTAACTCTTCTTTGAAATCAAAGTGAATAAAAATAAAGGTGATGACCATTTCAAAAGGTAGAACTGAGCTATCGAAGGGAAGAGAGAAAGTTGCAAGCAAAACTACACCCAAGAAGGATTTCCAACCCCCTCAGAATCAGGATAGCAAGTGATTTAAGTGCTTGGGATCGGGACACATTACTTCTTAATGTCCAAACAAAAGGGCGATAATCTTGCGCGACAATGGAGAAGTAGTGAGTGATAGTTATGGTGAATATGATAACATGTCAGAATTGAAAGATGGTAGTGATGGTGAAAAGGTAGAGTACACAATGGAAGAGCTATTAGTTACACGGCAACCTCTTAGTGCTCAAATCAAGGTAGATGACTTAGAGTAACAAAGGGGGAACAACTTTCATACTAGATGCCATATCAGAAATAAGGTATGTAGTTTGATTATTGATGGGTGTAGTTGTACTAATATTGCTAGTACTACACTTATTGAGAAATTAGGATTGACTGCGATAAAATATCCTAAGCCTTATAAATTGCAGTTGTTAGATGGATGTGGAGAGGTTAAGGTAAATAGGAGAAATTTGATGAATTTTTCAATTGGGAGGTATAGTGATAAAGTGATGTGTGATGTAGTTCCTATACATGCTAGACACATTTTGTTAGGAAGGTCATGACAATATGATAGAAAAGTAAAACATGATGGACCATTAGCACCTCAATAGGTTTATGAGGACCAATTGAGATTGATAAGTGAGGAAGAAAAGAAAGACAAAGAAAGGCTAAAGGATAATAGGAAAGAAAATAGTGAGGTGGCTAATCGTGAGGAAAAAAAAGAGCAGAACCATAAGAGAGAAAATAAAGAAAGTCTATTGAGATGAGAGAAAAATCAAAAGTGAGTTTCTTTGCAAAAAAAAAAAGTGAGGTTGAGAGGGCTTTAGTGTGAACCAAAAAACCCCTCCCCAGTTTGGATATCTTTATTGCAAAAACTCAAAGACTCAGTTCCATGAAGACATATTTAGTGGGATACCACCCATTGAGTATCCAATTGATTCGATGTAAGTGGAGAATTTAATGAGCATTGAAGAAAAAGCATTCTACTATAACATGATAAAGAATCAATACCCCATACATAGGTTAGATGATGGTCTAGCACATTGGAATACTTTTTCACATAGGGCATATACTTTTACACATATTAATGCATCAAATATTTTTATGAGAGTAATAAGTCATGTGTCATATATAGGCAATCAATTACTAGTTCATGATATTCTAGTATGTTGCAAGAAGTTAATTGAGTTTGATAAATATTTGGGGTGCATTGTTGGTGATTTGAAGCATGAGAATTTATATTTTACTCTTGAAGTCCTTAACTATTTTGGTTCGACTTTATGGAATATGTTGAGAACCAATTTAGTATCTTCTACTATTTGTGTTACACGTTTTGATATGGTTTATGGTTTAAATCCGTTAACTTTGTTTGGTTTAATTCATTTAACTATTATTATAAGTGGTAGCTTAGATGGAAAGTAGGGGATTAAATTATATACATCTCAAGATAGAAAAAGAAAGAGGCGTAAAGTATTTAAACCAGGTGATTGAGTTGGGTGCTTAGGCAAAAACGGCTTGTTCGAATGCAAAAGAGATAAAGATTACATCCTAAAGGAGATGGATCATTCCACGTCATTGAAAAGATTGAAACCAATAGCTACAATTTGGATCTTCAAGGTAAGTTTATGATCATTTGTATTTTTAATGTCTCTGATCTTTCTCTCTTTGATGTAGGTACAGATTCAAGGTCGAATCCTCTATACCAAATCAAAATTGAAAGCTGTTAATTGGCTTATGCGATCGTATGCAAGAAGCCTATACGGCCACATAATACAATTCTGGACGCCATTTTTCCAAATTTCATGCAATCTTCTATTTTAGTTAAAACTCGTGTATGGTATATTTAGGTCTTGATTCCATTTTCCAACTAGGTTTTATGAGTTCTCTATAAAGAGGATTCATTGTAAAACACACATTCGAGAAATATTATTGTCTAGCATATTACTTTCTTCTCATTCTTCATTGAATTAATTTTGAACTTATCAAGATTATTTCTTCTGGCGTTCAAACAAATCGAGTGAGATTCTTAAGTTTTGTAATTACGGGGTCAACATATTGTCAACGATTATGTTAGTTCTTTGATTCAATATTTTTTAATCAAGTTCAAACGCTGATTTCTTGGCTTTCTTGGGCTAATCAATCATGTGTGGGTTTCGTAGCTACCATAGCTACATGGGTTCGCATCACATGTGAAAGTCCATATTGACACAAGTTTACACTTAGTCAAAAAATGCGGGTGAATGTGTGTCACAACTAAAGTATTCGCAGGTTATAGGGAATCTTATGTATATTAAAAACTACACTCGACCGGACATGGTATTTGCTATGAATAAACTTAATAGATTCACAAGTAATCCAAGCCATGATCATTAAAGGTTTTAACAAGGGTTCTTAGGTACTTAAAGTATAGTTTAACCTATGGATTACACTTCACAAATTTTCTCGGGTATTAAAAGGATATTGTGATGCGAATGGATATTTGATATAAAAAATTCTAAATTTACGAGTGATTATGTTTTTACCATTGGTAGAGCTGCTATATCATGGAAATTGACAAATTAAATGTGTATAGCTCGATCAACGATGAAATCAGGGTTTATTGCTTTGGACAAAGTTGGAGAAGAAGCTGAATGACTTTGTAACTTCTTGGAAGATATTTCATGTTGGCCTAAGCCGGTACCTACAATTAGTATACATTGTGATAATCAATCGGCTATTAGAAGAGCTCAAAGTAATATATATAATGGTAAGTCTAGACATATACGTCGTAAACACAATAAAATTAAGCAACTAATCTCTAAAGCCATTAGTGAAGTCAAAGGAGAACACAGCGGATCCACTTACTAAAGGTTTACCGAGAGATTAAGTACATTGTCTATCGACAGGAATGGGATTAAAGCCTATTACGTAAGGATCTTTGTAATGGTAACCCTACCTTGTTGATTGGAGATCCCAAAATCTTGGTTCAATGGGACAACTAAGTTATTAAGATTCAATAAAACACTTGGGAAAATGTTTCATAACTCATTCCTATGATAAATTAAAGTACTTTCTGCAAAATGTTAAGATTACGATATTCTTTTAATAATTCCTATATCTTGATTAGGTCAAATGAAGTAGGGCAGAATACTCTTAATAAGAGGTGGCCTATGTAAGTGTGGGGTGGGGCCGCCTCAATGAAAATTCTTTAAAAGTTGAAATTTTCTAATTACTTATGAAACTCAAGAGTCGTTCATAGCCAAAATGAATCAATTCATGAAAACCATGAACGATTTAAGAAAGACTTCTGTGTGAGTATTATTGTCTTAGTTTACACCAACGGCTAAAGAGTTCAAGACACGTTCACCAGTTACCCAAGTAAATTCGATAGTATTTCACTAAGGAAGGTTCAAGGCCGGAAGCTATCTTAACTGATGTAGTGTTTTTATGATCTCTCTCTGCAATGCATCATATTTCTTTATATCATGAGCATATTCGAATTTCCATTCATATGGGGGACTGTTGGAATTTGGTTTAAAGAATGAAAATAAAATTTTGTTTAAGTATGGAAAAGTGATTTTCGTGTCAAATTTAATCAAATATTCGGACTTGATCCGATAAGTTAAACTGTGAATATAAATAGACTAATTTGTTCTCTGGTCGAGTAGATTGTTGTGGTATATTTAGAATTTCAAATCTAATTCCAGATGAATGAGAAATTACGGTCCAAATTTGGATAAAAAGAGGAAATACTGGCTAGAAAAATGGCTAACTCCATAGCTATCCTATCGCTCGAGCGATGAAACTATCGCTCGAGCGGCAGGCAAGCGAGAGAGGTCCTGATAAAAATGTGTCACTATCGCTAGAGCGAGAGCCCAACGACAGGCTAGCAACAACAAATGATGCAACCTTTGCCAAATGTTGCTGAGTGTAGCACGTCACTTCACTTATAACCTTTTCTCCTCTATATATAGGACCCTTTGGACGTCCATTATGCATCCTATATCATTTTGCATTGATCATTAAATCAAAACTCTTACAAAATACTCTCCAAAGTCATTCCAAAACCATTTTCTTGTAGTGAGAAAATTATCGTTCCAAGTTCATTGTTGCTTGTGGTTTCAAGTGCTTCTACCACAAGTTGTATATGTTGTATCTTGGAAGACAAGTGTTGTAGTCCGTTACACCATTGTCGGGCAATATTGTCTTAAGGAAAAAGTGTTTTCACTTGCCTCCGATTTCGATATTCACTTTATATATATTATTTTCTTTACCTTATTTCTTTCCTTTTTCCTAGATTTTAATTAGGCTCCTACAATTCATTCTCAATTAAATGGAAGTCTAGTCAAAGGTATATACCTTCGATTGGTTTGTTAATGTTTCAAGATGCATCACGGTATTGTCTTTCTTGTTTCTTCCTCGCAACACTGTTATATTATGGGTCCTTATAATCCAACCAAGTAAAACCTTAAAAGCTTTAAGATTTTTGTTTCTTACAGCAATATGAACAATAGTTTCATCTCGAATGGACAAGTCATTTATTGAGGATAGACATACGAGAAGAAAATAAATCAAAAGATCAATGTCCCCTTTTCCCACTGCATAATGTAAAAGAGTGATCCCCTCCCACCACCAAATATGGGATTATATAGGTTTCGGTGAGTTTAAAAAAACCCCAATCACTTCAATAAGCAGTGACATTACACAGGAAGTTGGATGACTTAGGTGCTTTTCCTAGTTACTTAGGATGGCATGTCAAGTAATTATTACCAATAGACTAGACTTTGACCCTAGGTTGTCTTGTCAACAAAGCTGGTTAATTGTTAAATTAATGTCCTGTTTGAGCCACATTTTTTATTCTCATTCTTCTACTCATTTTCAATCACTTATTCCCCATCACATCAAACAAAAAAATGCATTCTTAGAGCAAAAATGTACACCAAACAGGGGCTAACATTTCTTGTTGTTTCAAGTTTGAATTACGCATTTCCTCCTATCTTTAAGATCTATTGTGCAAAATCTTCCGTCTTTTGGAATTGGAGACAAAATATCCATACATGAAACATCGACTTTCTTTTATCCTATCATCTATTTTATAATAAAAATTATAAAATGACGAATATACCATCTTATTTAAATAAAACAAAAAGAGAAGAAAAAAAATAAAAAACTAATTATAATTATAGTCCCAAATTTTTAAGAAAAGTGAAAACGAGTCCCAAATAAATTATAAAGATTAGAAATAAAATTGAAAAAAGAATTCTCCTCCCCTTCCACTACCCTATTCCCACCACCACCTCTTCCCATCACAATCGAAACCGTTACAAAAATAAAATAAAAAATAGAAAATTTCATCGCCAAGCAATACCTGTCACGTTTCCTGTCAGATATACGACAATTGTTTACCAAAATTTCCTAATCTGCTTCCGCATTTCTGAATTTTCATTTCATCAATCTATGTGTTCGAGACTTCGAAACCATCGACTTTAACTATTCCAAGTTCAAATTTTTGGTCCCGCTGTCAAGTGTAGATTGAATTTCCCACTTGAATGATTTTTCATTACTTCAAGCGATCATTTTTTAACACTCGGAGACTGACCAAGATAGGTAGTTTACACAGTCTCCAAGGCCTCGAACTTTGGGAAATTTGCAGTAACTGTCCATAACTTTTCACTTTTTTGCAATTTTTACCCTACCTTCAATTTGTGCAAGCAAAAATCTATAATCTTTCAAAAGTATGAGCAAAATCCAAATGGACGGTTCCCAACCATTTGACCGTTAATTGACCAAGGAAAATGAATTTTGACCAAATTAAAAGAGTCAAATTGTAACTCGATAATTACCATATGAAATAAATGAACCAAAAAAAATTAGGCAATTAAAAAAAAGGGTTGTCTTCTTCAACTGCCAACCCCAACCTACCCCAACTCACCACATCCTCGACCTGTAAAACCAATTAATGTGGTCCAAAAAGTATTATTAATAAATTAATTAAAAGGGTTTATTATTGTTAAAATTTTATTGGTCTATTGAGAAGTGGCATTTTTTTATAGCTATCCACTTTGATGGAAAGTGAATATTTTTTTCATTATCCTTGGACTGCATGACTCTTGGACTGCCTCTCTCTGCCTATAAAAGTGAATGAAACCCATCAAATTATATTTATTCAATTACAGTGAGGAAAAGAGATAGAACAGTTTCTAGATTTTATTAGTTCCTATTTTGTAGGTTTACATCTTTCAATTATTGCTATG
>CAIGRP010133685.1:0-13088 GCA_903798385.1 Fraxinus cuspidata | reverse complement strand
TTTTTAGGTGGTTTAAGAGTTGCTGTTTAGGTGGTAATATTCTATACATGTTGTTACCACTGTTCTCATTTTTCTTTGGTTTTTGCTAGCTTGTACCTTTGTATTGGAGCATACCAGGTCTGCATCCTTATCCTTAAATCTGTCAATTTATTTTCAAATATTTTGCGGGCCATGTGATGTAAATCTGCACATTCTCTTGTTTCAAAGATGTTTTGTGTGTAGAAATTATTTTTCTAACTTTGAATTATATACATATTGGAAATCCAGGCTTCTTGTGCTCCAACTTAAAGTGTCCTGCAATGTCTGCTGAGTTGTTTCTTTTGTCTGAGTAAAGTACCCATGTCTGTATGTTTTGACATGACAGTGGTTCCTTCGTCAATGTTAAACTCTCTGCTACTAGAGGTGTCAATATATGTTGGGCAGCCAAGCCTCGCATGGTCGTGCCATGGGCGGCTGTAGGGACCCGTGGCCTGTGTGGGCAGTCTCTCTCGAGCCTGTATCTAAAGAACCTTTAGCAAGAAAAATTGAAAGTTGTATGCCCAGAACTGGTTTATACCTCTTTCTTCGACAGAATTTTCTTATTTTTAAATCCATAATAAAATTGCAGCCTAATTTTTTTATGAGTAGTTAATATCATGTTTGATCTAATACAACTGCAAAACCTTCCCTAGATCTGGTAAATTGAGCCACTAAAGAAGAGGGGGAGAGGTCAAAGTTTAGGATCTGGTTCCATTAAATCTAGTGGTTATGAACCGAATGTAATGGAGAAAATATTTATGTGGTCGATCTTAAATTTATTGTGAATGGGGCTAAATTTTTAGTAGTTTTATACTTTTGCACCTTACCGGGCTTTCAAGTTTTATGTGATTTGAAGTTTGATGGGGAAAGTAACATGGGATAAATATGTAGTCACCATCAAAAAAGGGAAATAAAGTTAATTATGTAGTTTTCTGCTCAATATTGATGAGAATTGAGGGGCCACTTTGTCCCTTTTGATTAGTCAATTCTTAGCCAATTTTATTTATTGAACATGGGAATGTCGCAAGACCATATCCATTTAGTATGAGAAAAAACAGGGAATTAGGCAATGCTAGTTCAAATTTAGCTAATTTGCTGTAGAAATATGGATATTAGAAGAAAGGGAGGAGCCCGAAACCCAACAAAAAATTTGAACCGAGGTTCACTGTGATATATTACTCGAGATTATTTTTGAGATTGATACTAGATCTTGGAGAAAACTCTTTCAAATAAGTAAGAAACTGGACTGATTCGGTTTGATTTCTATATTTTAAATAAAATATCAACTATTTTCTAAAAAAAATAGGTTCTTTATCCATTTAGTTTGACTTAAAACATAATTGTGTTCGTCCTTAATTGCTAAAATAAAAATTTGAGTGGTGGATACAATTCAACAGAAGCTACGTAGCAATATTTTGAAAGAAAAAAAACCACTCATCCTCCAACTTTGTATACACTCAAATGAAGTCTTTACCATGCAATATTGAGCCCCTGTTTGGTCATTATTGAGTAAAATGATGTTTTGAATAGTTAATTTTTGGATAGTGTGTAATTATAGTGTCGAAAAAAAGTTTTAAATTTACGTGCAAAATATTTTATTATGTGAATGTATGGCTAAAAAAAGTATGAGAAATAAATTGTTTTATTTTAAAGAGAATTAAACAGGAGTTAAGTATTTGGCACTATAGTTATTTCCTTCTGTTAATACCATTGAATATTGTACAGTTTATTTACCAAATAAGTCAAAACGATTTTTTAGAACGAGCTCAAATGGGTTGCAGCTATTAATCTCACTTTCTTTGATGGATATGTGTATGGCTGTGAAGATTGTGGGGATGGTGTGTACTGTCAAGGACTTAAGGTATATTTGTGTATAAACCAAAAGGAGGAGACAAATTCCATATTGATGCTAAATCTTTGGTTTACTTGGATGGTTTTCTCAGCCTTAGAACATGCATATACAACTTGTCAAATGGACCTCGGCTATGGATTGAAGTAATGGAGTTAGACCAGTGAGCCATTGCGATGAGGCCATGTATCAAGCGTCCAATTGACATCAAAGGTAATGAAAAATGGAATGAAATATTACACTCAATTTCGATAATTTTCTCTTCAATCCGGCACTTGCATTTTCATTGTTGTCTCTTCCACTATAAAAAATATTTTAAACCTTCTGGTTTGAGCGTCGGAGTGCCTGCAACGGTTACATCCCGTGGGAGCTACAGTTACGAATACTCTAATACTTGTGTCCAAATGTGTAGGTAACATACATGTGGACGGAAGAGGAGTCGAAATTTCTTGACGGTTAGATCGCACCAAATTTGGAGGTCAACAAATTAACACCGTCTATGAGAAGCTATACGTTGACCATTAGTCAATCCCATTGAGTTTTTTTTTAAAATTAAAACTGGTGAGTTGAAAAAGATAAAGAGTTTTTGAATTGAGACAGAATGTTGGAAATGGAAACAAGTACTGTTGAAAACATAATGTTGGAAATTTGAATTGATTTCAATTCATGAAAGGTAAGTTTGAGGCTAGGAAGAGGAGGAGAATTTACTTCTTCTACAACATAAAGAGGATTCTGTGCTTGAATGTTGATTCGAGTATACATAAACATTTTTCTACTGGAAAAAAAAAATCAGGATCTGATCATATGAAACGACGACTAATACAGTTAGGGTAAATATGAATTTGTATGGTTATTTTGAATTCAATTAATAATACAGATAAACTAGAAAAGACCATATATTTGGATAGGGATAAAGAAGTTATTTTTTATTGTAATGATGTGATCTCAACATAATGAGGATAAAGATAAGCAGACTAGAATTAACATGAATTGTTGAAGTTATTAAGATCTTATTTGTAGAATAGACTAACAAAAAGTTCATGTATTGATTTATTAAGAAAAGAAAAATACTTTATTGTCGTTAAGTTGAGTTTTAGATAAACGTTTGTGTATGTGTTACTTATTTTTTTATTTTAAGTGAAAAATGTTACTGAAACTAATTAATATCTTAGTGTGAAAATAAAAAAACTCGATTATTTTCGACTTTGATAAATTTCAAAAGAGGTTATTTTAGAACCTGCTTAGTTGACTTGTAATAAAATTTCCAGGCTTAGTCAAACTATTTGAAAACCATAACAAGAAGCAGACTTTAAGTTATCAAAAACATACAAAAGGAGCTGATTAGGGCAATTCATATGTATTTTTCCTTAGGAGGGCCAACATTCATTAGTACAGCCTATAGGTACTGATCCCCACACTGTCCTTGCAACAATTAAACACCCCCTGTGGTCTCTCGTTTGACCTAACCACCCCACCCCACCCCACCCCACCCAAAACCCCCTCTCTAAAAACTTATAAAATTTCACCACTTGCTCCAACCAGTTTCTCTTTTAGCAAGTTGGTCATAAACCTTTCATTATGGCACAATCAGTCTCAAACACTATCCAAATATAAATTAAATTGTCACATTGTCATCTTATATCTTATTTTATGAAACTAGGTTTTGTTTCGCAACTTGGGATGCTTCGAAATTTGAACTATGACATTCTTTTATGAGGGCAAGGCCATAATTAAAGGAAGATTTAGTTAGTTTCAAAAATAATAGTAAAACGTTGAGAACCAACTTATTACCAATACGATATGTTAAGGATGGATAATGCAATTTGCCCCTAAAACTTTGATAAATACCCCTTCACACACCCCCTCAATCCTCATCTCCACCTCCATTCCATTTCCATTCAAACTCATTTATCCTTTCTTGCTTTAAAACTCAAAAAATGGCAATTAGAAAACCAAACAAACTGTCACAAGCAGCAGTTTTGAAGCAAATCCTCAAAAGATGTTCAAGTTTAGGCAAGAAAAATGGGTATGACGAAAATGATCTTCCACTTGATGTCCCTAAAGGACATTTTGCTGTCTATGTTGGAGAATATAGGAGCAGATATATTGTTCCTATTTCATTTTTGACTCATCCTGAGTTTCAGTGTCTTCTTCAACGTGCAGAAGAAGAGTTTGGATTTGATCATGATATGGGACTCACTATCCCTTGTGAAGAAGTCATTTTTCGATCTCTAACATCGATGATCAGATAATTCGGGCAATGTTTTTCATAGTCGGTCTCAAGCCCCTGCTATATAACTCGGGTGTGATAGGTTGACGGTGAATCAATGCGAAAACTTTGTCAAATCTTATGACATGACTCGTAATGCACATTCCTTGTTGTTTGGAGAAAGATGATCAAGATGAAGCTGCCGAATTGTTGTCTGCTTCTCTTTTTTTAACATCTTTCTTCATAGAAGTTTGGTCTATATTTTTTTATTTTTTGAAAATTCTCAATATTTTCTAACTATTTTGGTGTTTGTACTTTTATAGCGACTTGAAGTCCCTAACCCCAAGAAAACCCATGAATATTTTCTGGGTTAAATTGTAAAAAGTTTTGATATTTTTTTTTTTTCTCAGACTTGTTTTCCTACATCCTGAGAGAAATTTGTTGTTAGGGAAAGACTCTAAATTATGTCCAGTGATTGTATCATTGAATGTTGAATACTTTCCTATCCGTTCTTGTTTGGTAATGTTGAAGTAGATAAATATGGGGAAAAAAAGAACTTTTGATCGCATATTATTAAATGCAATCCATTATTACGTATCAAACTTATCGAGAACTTTGTATTGGTTAAGATGTGTAGTACACAATAAACATACACAACATTACTCGTCTAATTGAAATAAACGTTGTCTCGTGAATTTTATCATTCTAAAGTCGAAGACATAACGAATAGAAGTCGACCACTCATCCTTTTTCTTCCGTTGATATTGTTATCTTGGAAATCTGACTTTCCATGTTCCTGTGAAGCGTATTGTAGATAATACAATTTTGACTTGTTTGAATCAATATTGATCAATTCTTTTAAACGATAATTCAAATTAAGGCCTATAGCATAAAAGATATAAATCAATTATTTTTCACTATGCGCATTATAACAAGACTATGGAATATTCGCCCATATTTATTCGACGAGCATAAAGTGAGTTTCCTTTCCATCGAAGTACAAACAAAACTAAATTCGGAGCCCCGATTTTGAATATCTTTTCGGGCCACATGATTATAGGCCCACCAAGGGTCTATTTCTCTACAACTTGTAGAGGCTATGGACGCATGTTCATGTGACGAGACCCGTTACTGACCTTTATTTTATTTTGGTACAACCCGTTACTGACCTTTAGAAAACATCACAAGACTTTGCTTAATGGTATTTACACAAAAAGAAAAATAATGTTATCAAAATAACATTATTATTGAATCACACGTTATCTAATCAAATAATATTACACATAAATTCAAAAAAAATTCTTATTCTTTAACTACACATTTTCCAAAAAATCATTATCTCAAAATGCATTTCTCCTAAAAAACACATTTTATTGGAGCCCAATCAGGGCTAAAAATTATTTTACATGCACATATATTTTTGAATGATTAAATTGTATTAGAGTGTTTAGTGTACTCACATAAGATAGCAAATAAACTTTTTCTAAGTTTTTCTTCCTTTAATCTTATTCATTTACAATAAATTTAGGCCATGTATAACACGTAATAACTTATAATATTAGAGATGATTTTAACTTCTTTTTTTTTTACTGTAATCAGTATGATATAGTGCATACCAAGTATATGACCAGTATTTTAAATAAGAGAAATGCTACATGTACACGGGAGTTGACACTCCCGTGTACACGCCCCCCTCTGTATGATATAGTGCATACCAAGTATATGACCAGTATTTTAAATAAGAGAAATGCTACATGTACACGGGAGTTGACACTCCTGTGTACACGCCCCCCTCACAAGAGGGGGCCCACGATTATTTTATTGGCCGTGGGCCCCCCCTCTTGTGAGGGGCGTGTACACGGGAGTTGACACTCCCGTGTACACTTAGCATTTCTCTTTAAAAAATCTAGTAACTTATAATATCTAAAAAGGAATTTTGGGGAAAGAAATAAATAAATAAATAAAGCCAGTGTTGAAAATTCAAAAGAGGGAAAGGACCCTATTTGAAAGTCAAAAATTGGGAACTTATCAATGGATCTGGCAGGGTCTAGTCAATTGGCCCAAGTCAGGGTAAATTGTCCAGTCAAATGTCATCTAGTTAGGTGCATGGTGTTGGTTAGCTGCAAAATTATTGTTTCACAACACATTTGATAATTGTAAACTAGTAGGAGAAAATAGAACTTAAAATAAAATCAAACAATTCTTTGTTGAAAATATATAATTTATTGAAGAAATATTGAATGGTTTTTTAATACAAATGATTGTAAAGAAAATTAGAAAATTACAAGAAATATTTCTAAGTTTCTTGAAAATATTTTTTCTCCCACTAAAAAACTCCTGAGGAGAACTTGAGTCTTCATCTTCGTTTATACTTGAAGTCCGAACTTGAGATCTTCATGAATTGTATTGAAAAATCTTGAATAGATTTGAAGAACAATAATATCTGCTAGTTGTCCACTTTCTTTTTGAAATAATACCGTTACTTTTATAAAGTGACTTTAATAGAGTTGATTAAAATGAAATCTCATTTATTAAAGTTTTCTTTATTAAAGTCATTTGGTATTATCTGCTTTTTGTTTTTCTCTTGAATGATGGCAATGTTGGCAGAAACAGTTTTTGAGGTGAAAGACATAATTGAAATAAAGTATTTCTTGAAGCATGAACCATGTATTTTTTGTATTCGTCCAAATAGTTGTCCNTTATCTGCTTTTTGTTTTTCTCTTGAATGATGGCAATGTTGGCAGAAACAGTTTTTGAGGTGAAAGACATAATTGAAATAAAGTATTTCTTGAAGCATGAACCATGTATTGTTTGTATTCGTCCAAATAGTTGTCCATGTAGTCATTTTGAATTCTTTTGAGTATTTTCTTGAGCAATAAGTTCATCAATGTCTATCCCAAATCAATCATCTTCATTACTCTGAGCATAGTCAATTTAGATTTAGATTTCTTTGAAGTGGATTATGCCAAAGAAGTAATCTTTTCTGAAATAATTGCTAGTTCTTCCGGCGTTTTGCATTGAGAAAACATTGCTAATAATCTTAATTTTTCCGTAAAAAAATCAACTTGTTTTTCTTGTTCTTTTTTTTTTTTTGGAATACCCATATTTTTATGCTCTTGAATTCATGAACAAACGGGTTTTGAGCATCAAATTTGGACCACCATTTGACCTTCAGTCTTTAAATTATATGTTTAGTATTGAATTCAGAATTTGGATTTTGAACAAGATTGAAGTCCTAGCAAAAAATCCATGAAATTTTGAAATTCTAGGCGAATTGGAACAAAACATTTTCTTAAGGCTTTAAAAACATTTTGGCCTCTTTTATGAAGAGTTCAAATTCTTGACGAGTAAGATTGGATAAAATCTCTCATTAAGTGCAAAGTATTAAAACCAAATTTGAAGCCATTTTGAAAAACTTGAAGGGCATGCTTGGTTGAAAAGAATAAATCAAGGGTGTGTCACTAGTCTAAAGTAAAAGATATGATACCAAGCATCCTAGTAATCAAAATAATTGAAACGAGATTCTAATGTTTCATCATTGGATAAACACAATCTTTTCTCATCCCATGGGTATTGTCCTCAGTTTTCATAAGACAATACTCTTTGAATACTTATGTTTGAAAAATCAATTTGTCTGGATTTTTGAGGGTTTTCAAAGGAAAAATATCTTGAAGGAATTCATTTAAAGATGAATACCTATGTACCCATAAGGTTTTTGGATAAATGAATTGGTTTGGTAAAATAATGAAAAGCTTTTGAAAAATTGATGTCGGGTAATTTTCCTGAGCCAGTTGAATGGTCTTTTTGAAAATTGATGGTCAAGTTTTTGGTATATTGAAGATGTCTTTGTTTTGAAAATTTCCAGGTTTTTGGAAAGTTGAAATGGATAGAGTTTTTGAAGCTTGAATAGTTTTTCGAGAAGTAGAGAATGAAATTTGTTCTCCGTTTTTTGAACTTTGAATATAATCTTCAATTGAAAGTAAATGAATTGAAGTTTTCTTTTTATTCTTCTTATAAGAAGAATCCATCTTGATAATTTCTCTTTCTTTTTCTCACAATTTTGATATTCTCACAACTTTCTCAAGAAAATTTTTCCTCTATAAGCTCTCTTGTAAGGAAGCCAGCAAGAAAATTAGATTTTCCTTATATATATACTATTTTGAAATCAAAATATAACAAAATAGCTTACCATCTTGCAAATATTCGTTTTGAAATAAGGTTTTTAATGCCTTTTTTTAAAAGTCTTTTGAAGCTTTGCAATCTATTTTTAAAATAAATTCTTTATTGATCAAATTGTCTTAAAATTTCGAAATATATATTACTATTGATAAAAATTCTTTTGTGATAGTGGGATAGCTCTTTTGGGGTCCAGTCCACACATCTAAATGAAACCAAACCAACTGATCTTGATGAGACTCTTTTGGAATCTACTCACACTCCACCATACCCTATTGTTAGACACGTCTATCTCAACAATAATGGAGGAGGCTAAAGGGTCAATAATTGATAAGTATTGGATACTTTTGACAACAATTTCGATTTTTTGGACGGATAAAGTGTGCTCTAGGATCCACGGCAGTTGATGCTTTTGTAACTTTTGAAAAAGTGGAGCACAAAGCAGCCGATATCTTTGACAAAATGGGCAACATAATTGACACAGTCTAAAAAGTGCTGCAAACTTGTTTTATTTTAGACTTCTTTGAAATGGTGTGAGTGTTCCTAGATGTATGTAATGACCTAAGAACCTTATTCGTGTTTGATAAAGAATAATTTTTTTGGCTGAAATAGCTAATCCATTATTCTTAATTATATGAATGGATGTATTGAGATGTTTAAAATGTTGTTCTAAACTTTCTGAAAAAATTAGAATATAATCAATATAAACAATAGTAAAATTTGAATAGACATTAAAAATATTATTCATAATTTTTTGAAATTCTAAAGGAGCATTACTGAGACCAGATAGCATAACATTCCACTCGTATTATCCAAAAGGAACATTGAAAGTAATTTATCTATCTTCTTCTTTAATTTTAATTTGCCAAAAACCTACTTCATATCAAATTTAAAGAGGATAACAACTTTGAATATCTAGTTTAACAGAACTTTCTTTTGAGTTAATTGATATGTAATCCATTGAAGAGCTTTACTGAGGAGCTTATAATTGACCTAAAAAGCTTAACAGCTCTAAGATGATTTACTTCGACGGATCAATCCTTTATTAAGTAAATCATTGATTTCCTTAATACAGTGATCAAGTAGTTCATTGTTCATTTGAATTGGATGAGATTTTGTAGGAATACTTAACTCATGAAAATCAAAATTGTAAGAAAGTGAAACAATATGTTTCTTCCTATCCCAAAAAGCATTTGGAATGATAGAACATACTTCATTTTCTTTTTTTTTTTAATTTTTTGGAAAATTGAAATTTTCTTTTTTATTGAAGAGTTTTATAATTTCTCTTCAATTCTTTGAAATTTAATTTCTTCAATACTCAAACATTTTATTGGTACTTCGTACTTCTTCAGATAGAACATCTGAGATCCTTTTAAATTTCAATTGTCCAAAACTTCATGATTTTTGCTGGTATAAGGATATGTTCCTTACCAGAGTTTTAATTCGAGAAGATCTTCTTGGAAAGAAATAATTTCCAAAACTCTTTGTTGAAAGGGTTATGAATTCTATCAAATTCCAATATAATGATACAATTCATTTTGGGTTTACGTGTGAAATTATTTAGGAGAATGTGTGGTTGAAAATGAGTTCGAAAAAAAATGATTTTTTCATAATGGTGATCAAGCATGGGGTTAATCCGCATCCTACTTTTTAAAAAGGGTATGAGTTGTGCATGCTTGAAATGCGTGGCAAATTTCGAGCCCTCGACTCGGCCTAATTTCTTGTGCTCATGAACTTGGGCTATCATGAGATGAGTCTAAACAAACCGAACCGAGGTGTTCAAAATCGATATCGAACCCAAACAAGCCGAGTTAATGGGTTCAAAGTGACCTAACTTATTGCCATATCTAAGTCACTCACATCCAATCCTTTGAAAACAATTAAAAAAAGAAAAGAAAATTCACCACCATTTTCATTCTTCACAACCTCCACCTACCATAGCTACTGTCCTCTCCAACGTGAGCAGCCTCCATGACCACTGAAGAAAAATAGAAGGTAGTTGAAATTGAATTCAGCTTATCACCTGAATTACTTCTAGAAAAAGTCACGACGACTATAATTATTAAGTTGGTCAGCCCATGAAGCTGAGAGAGAGCGTAGGGTGGTCCCGTTGTAGGTTGGGTTGGATTCAGTCTATCATGTAGCATTGTGTCTACAGTGTCATGTTATTATAATTCAAGATGAAAAGTAAATTGATCAAGACCATGCATTTTGTATCTGCATCCTCAATGGATTCTTTTAATTCTCATGAATTTCAAATTACAAAAATTGCATAATTGGACTATTCCAAAGGTAGACAAAGGTTCTATCCTATTAGACCCGATCTGGACAATGACTCGATCAAGTAGTGGGTCATCGGGTTATTGATAGGACTGGTACACTGGTCGGATCGGTGGGTCATTACTTAAAAATTATCTAAATATTTTTAAAGTATAATTTTTATTTTTATTTTTTTGGTCTTGAGACAATTAAATTTTTCAAGTTATTTTTTACTAATTATTTCGTTACCTTTAGATTAATGATTTTTCGAACTCATTTATTAGTGATAATGGTTACATTTTGATTTTATAATTTTGTATATTATATTATCCCTTTTTGTGATGTACAAATCATTTACTAGTTATTGACAAATAATTTACGTGTATTATCTATTAAATTTATTTTAGTTAAAATTAAATTTTTCAAACAAGATAAGTTTATTTTGATGTTACAAAATGAATGAAAATATTGGATTAATTTTATTAAAAATATTTTCAGAAGACGACAAATTGTTCATATGTTAGATATGGTTTATTACACAAAATGATAACAAATTGTTGCTTACTTTGGTGGTAAGATTATATTCTAGTTAGATAGAGGTCAAGTGTTCAAATCTTTAGTCTCCTAAAATTTCAATGGAGAAAAGTTATGAAATTTTGTTAAAAAATAAACCGGGCCGAACCAGACCGATAATTAAATAAAACCAGCTAATTTTTACCAGGTCACTTGCATTTACATAGTATGAGCTTACCCGGCTCGGAATAGGGTTCCGGTCACTGACTTATTGGGACTGCCAGGTTTAATAACACTGGTTCTATTTATGAAATAAGAAAGTTTGATTTCTCTCAATATTATGTTATCAAAACTTTTAAGCAAACTATTGCTATAAAAAATCAATAATCTCAAATAAATTTGTTTTCGAAAGATGTTATTCAAACCCATAAAAGAAAATTTAAATATTTTCGTGTTTGACTTATTCAAATTGTTGTTAAACCATTGTTTTGACTTGGTTTAGATATTTCTATTCTCTTAACTCTCATAGATAAGGGACTTCTCAAATTTGAACATTCACTTCTTTCTGTTTTATAATCAAATTTAGAAAGTGGTCATATTTTTTCAAATTGTTATTAAAATTTTACAACCAGTCTAAATGATGTAGCTATTCTTAATGTTCTTAACCTTCATATTCAAAAGAAAAACTTTAATATTGATGATCGTTCAAAATTATTTGCTTTAATATATCTAATATTTTCATCATTAGAAAAGGAATCAGAACTAGAAGAGGAATTAGAAGTTTTTTTTGGAAATCTCTTCTTCCAAATTTTTGGTTTTCAAGTGAACAACTTCCATACGAACATCTTTCATATGCTCAACGATTGAAATTTGAGATTTCATATCATTGATTTATAAATGTAACTCAAAATATGAGACTTTTGAAGAAGATGAACTTTCAATATTAAACCAATTTTGTATATTTTTCATATTAAAAGGAGTTACCGGAGATGTTGAAGAATTTGGAAGAAGATGAGAGAATCTTTTTTAAAATGAGATTATCCAATTTTCTAAATTATTTCTTGAATAATTTCTTCTTCTTTAGTAAGAACATTTATGGTTTTACAATTAAAAACTTCTTTACATTGACTTGTATTGGAATAAGAGGATTCAGAGCTTATATCAGCGTCAGAGTCTTCTTAATGTTGATAAACAATTTCAATTTCAAGTTCAGAATTAGATTTTTCTTTTGAACTAGAATTGAGTATTTAGAAATTCAAGTTTAACATTTTCATCAATTTGAAGGTTGTTAATCTTTCCCATCATAGGGCATTTATTTGAATAATGATCTATTTGATTACGTTTTCAATAAGCGATTTTTGAAGTTTTAAGAGTTTTTTTCTTAAAAGATTTTTCTTTTGAATATCTGGGTTTTGAATATTTAGAAGGATGATTTTGAAAAGATTTTTATTTTCGAAAAAATCGTTGTTTTTAAAAAGATTTTTTCTCAAATGAGAAGGAAAATTTTTCTTTTTCATTCTTGAAGATGGAGGAATGAATTTCTCAAAACTATATTGTCACAGAAGGATCCAAGTACTTTATGACTTTTAAATCTTTCTTATTTCCATTTTGCTTTGAGTTTGAGATCATTACAGAGTGCTAATCCTTTCTTATTGAAAAAATCAATAATTTTGTCATAAGTTAGAGCAGTATAAGGAATTGTATAATTATATTGGAGTTTGATATAATTCCTAAACCTTTCAGCAAAGAGCTTTGAAAAGTCCAAAAATGAATCTTTCTTTCCAAAAAAAAAAATTTGATTGCAATCTTCTCGGATTAATACTCTAGTAAGGAACATATCCTTATACCAGCGAAAATCATGAAGTTTTGGACAATTGAGATTTAAAAGAATTTCGGATGTTCCATCTTGAAAAAGTACAGGAGTACCAATAAAATGTTTGAGTATATAATATACAAGAGTATTGAAACTATCATTTTGATGTTGAGTAGGGGTGGGCATGGGTTGGGTTGGGGCGGTTTTTGTCTCAACCCAAACCCAACCCAACATGATTGGTTTGATGATAA
>CAIGRP010133680.1:0-17169 GCA_903798385.1 Fraxinus cuspidata | reverse complement strand
TTTTGACAAATTAATAATGTGTGACCTAAAAAAATTGTGACTGTGACTCACATTTTATTAAGTTATAATCGAGTTGTGACCAATAAAAGTAATATGTGACCTATAATTTGATATTTTGTGACCATAAAATAAGTTCTGTGACCTTATAAATTTTGTGATTTGTGACCAATGAACAAATTGTGATATTTTTAATATGTGACAGATGAACGAACTGTGACTTATAAAATTTTGAATTGTGACCAAATTGCATAAATCCTTTATATATTTATTAATAAAATATATAATTAATTAATTAAATTATAAATAAATTTTAATGAAAATCTGATTTTTGAAATTTAAAAAATTTATCCTTAATTTTGAAATTGTGATAGTTAAATACATTTTTATGTATTGTTCCTTTTTATTATTTATTACTTAATTGATAGAGATCAATCTGAAAAAATAAATTGGAATGATGAAAAAAATAAAATAAAGAACTGCTAAAGCCCAATAAAAGGTCATGAATTTCCAACTATAACCTACGCGTCAAATTCATAGAGCAAAGGGGAGCAATCGGCTTTCTTCCTCGGAATTAGCTATAAACTGAGGGAGAGGCGAAAAGGGGGATATATTCATCACCCCTTGGCACCAATTCATCTTGTGTAGCACAGTAGCAGTGATTTCCACTCAACTTCTTCATCAACGAAATTGGAAGGTAGTGTCAGATTTATTTATTTTTTAATATAAAACGGGTTTTATGTTGAAATCGCACTCAATCTGTTTGTTGTGAATGATTAATTTCAACTCAACTCCTTATAATTTATTTATTTTTTCAGAATTGTTGTTTCTTGATGGTAATGTTCCTCTAGCAACAGTGATTTTTTCGACAACCTTTGTCTTGAATTTTTGATGCGGTTGTTTATGGTGTTCTCCTTGCCTTAAAAAACTGGCCGCCCCTCAATCGTAATAGGTGAAATACCCAGGACCAAAATCCAGTGGGGGCAGTTGCCCACATTAGACCCCAGGACCGCCCGAGCTGACATGGTCACATGTAACTTGTATTTGCAAATGTTGTTATATATAGCTGCCAAATTGATTAATAGTTGTTGTGCTTGTGGAAGTATGCTTTTCAACTTATTTCAAATATCTTCGTCGCAATTGGGTATTCTGCATTTTTTCTTATTGTTTGTATTTGTATTTTTTTACCCCTGATTGTTCTGTAACATTTTGGACAGAGTTGAAGAAACTGAACTTTAAATAGATTATATATGTAACATCTTTTGCCACTTTGTTGGTAAACATGCAAGTTTTTTGCCGGGCATTGTCGCAAATTTTTAGACAGCTGCATACAGCATCCCGGGATGGTCCTAGTGACACCTTGAAAAGAAAAGTTTCTTTGTTAGAGAAGAAGAGGAAAAGCAAGAACCCTAGAAAAAATCAACTATTTGTGGAAGTTCCTGAACCAGGAACTTACCTTGATACAGCAACTATGCCGATGATACTCACTGCAGTGGGAGTTGCACTCTTTGCAAAGCTCCTGATGATGGTACCATCACATGACTTGAACTTGCTTTAAAATATCGTAATCAATTTACAAATTCCTTATTTTTAATAAATGGTATGACAATTAGATGGTTTTCCTTAATATTTATGCTCTCCTAGCATTCCTTCTGATTTTGAGAAAGTTAGCTCTGAAAAAACAGCCGTTTAAGCTACTGATGATGGAAGTGTCCATACTATTTGTTAACTTTAAAGATCTTATAGAAGGTCACTGGGATTTGGCTGGAAAACACTCAGGTTGTCGCCCATAAGAATCAAAATATGAGGTCTCTCTTTGGTCTATGGTCAGGAGTGATCTTTGATCTGGCCGTTATACCCATATTAGATAATAAAATCCATCTCCTTATATGTTGATTTTCATTACTTTTGCTGTGTTTTATATTAAGGACGTTGTGATTTGCAACTGATGGTAATAATCTTGCATGCTGGCAGCTTGATGAGTCCAAGTCTCAGGAGATGATTGAGCAGAAAATAAAGAATGCCCCTGCTGGTCAGGGAAATGTTAGGATGCTTACTCGTGAGGAGTGGGAAGAAATTCAGGAAGTACGGCCAAGAACTCCATTTGAATCTAAGCTTGCTCGTCCAAATGCACGAATAAGGACTGGGGAACCATTGCACTTGGTAAAATCAAAACTTCGTCTATTTCTTTCCCTTTAATTGGTTTTAGCTATTTGAAAAAAATATTACGTACCCTTTCAGTAGACAAATGCAAAACCTATATATATTCACAATTTTATGGATTTTCACTCCCCGAAAGGCAGCCTTCTGCCTTCAAGTTCAAGTCTAACTCGTGGTAGTTTGCGGTTGAACGATTTCATGTTTTTATTGTAGCTTCATTCCATACTTTCGCGGTTGAATGATTTCATGTTTTTATTGTAGCTTCATTTCGTACTTTCATGCATTATTATTGAATCCAGCAAATCATCTATGCTATCCTTGTACCTTCAGTTTTGTTACTAAGTTACAAGGTTAGTTCATTTAGGAGGAGCCAAAGTGATGCAGAACGAGAAAGAGAGAGAAAAGAGAATTTGGATACAGAAACTTCAGTATCTGAATTATATTAATAATCAATTCGATAGTCTATGTAATTGTAAAATTATACCGCTATTTATACATAAAAAATCTATAATAGAAATGAAAAGGAAATATTCCTAACTTAAAACTAATAATATGGAAAGTATTAGTCCTTTGGTAATTTATGTGCTAACTTGAACAAGTACCCTCATGATTACTCTGAAATCTCGTCAGAGATATGAAGTAGTCTCATTAGGAGAAGTACATATTATGCTAGACATACTTGGAGTATCAGCATTCAACGATTATTCAACCGTTAGGTATTTTTCAGAATTTATAGTGAAGGCATGAAGATTTCGTTTTTTAACAACCTTAAAAATATATTTCCTTAACTAGAATTCCGTTGACTTAAATTATCTTAGTATGAAATATTCATCTTTCTCATTATTAAATGTAATTAAAGTAGAAAATATGTCTTACTCCACTGCGTAGATTGGCCTTAGGGCATACTTAACACTTCTTTCTTTAGGGTCAACTTGGATCTTAGATTTCATCTAGGAATTTGAAAAGGAAAAGAAAAAATCCGCAGAAGATATTTATAAAATTTGTGTACGATTGAATATCATGAAATGAAAATAAACTAATTGGTAAATTGGCATCTGTTTCTCTGTATTATGTATGTTGCAGCATTTTCTCATATTTGCCTAAGGAACCAAATATACTGGACTCCAAGGTACAAATGTACCCTTAAAAAATAAGTCATTTTTGGTGTGTTAAAATATTCAGAATTAAGCTGTTTGCACAACGCGTCTTACGGTTATGCAATATTACTCTACAATTTGGTCCATGAACCTATAACTGGGTGTTGAAGATCCTAAAAAGTTCACCGTCATTAGTATTTGTTCTAAAAATGACATTGGCATATCCTTAAACTACAAGTTAACAAGATTCAAATTCCTACAAAATAAAATTGTCCATTTCTAAAAGAAATAGACACTGGGCCGGAATTTGCTTAACATTAAACCTAGACCTTATGGGCCAACATAAAATTAATACTCATAATATATGGATATCTTTAAGCCTGCTTCACTGTAATTTCATTTCGTACTCCATTGCTCAGGAAAATTGGACATTTTTTCAACTTCGGGGTCCTGTACTGATGTCTTTGATATTTTAAGGATATCATAGATCCATGGCAGGGGGGAATCAGAAAAGATTTGAACCTTTGTTTCCGGGATGATCCTTGACGATGCAGAGGGGACAAAGAAGGTTCATGCAGCTAAGTCTATGTAATTATAATCTAAGACTTTGTGGAGTTATGTTGAGTCTAGTGTGAAGTCCCCACAGGTATAGGAAATAGAATTGAAATGATATTTAGGGATATATTTTCGTGTAATCAAACGTGAATATTACTGTAATAAACCCAAATAATTATCAAGAACTCAATATTTTGAGCAATTTAATGGTTACCTGAAACAGGCATGTTTTGTCAACTCGAATCTGTTTAGCATTTTTACTGTAAGATTATAATAAGTGGATTGGATGGACACCTGCAATGAAGGTACTGAGAAGAAGGCCAAAGCAAATTTGCTTCTTGTTCAATGAAACTAGGGTAGATAGCTCAACTTTAGGCTCTTGCATGTAGACAAACAAAAGGAAAATGAGAGGCTTCAAGTTGAAATTGAGTGATCCCTCCAGTAAGTGCGCATTTAACTTTCTCTGTAATGATTTTGATTACGTGGACTAAAATGTTGCCTTTAATTCTTTTGCACCTAAATTTTTGAAAAATGAAATCATGAATCATTTGTCTTAGTTTTGATCATCTTTGTAACAAAATTAAAGAAATAACAATAGTAGAGCAGTTGCACTCTAAATAGACATAGTTTTGTGTGGTCACTTGGTTTTGTGTTTTTTTTTTCTCTCTCTTTGCTTCTTTTTCTTACCTCCCATCCCTCCACATGATATTTGTTGTTCTCTATGATCTAGGAATCTTTAATGGTTTAATTTCCATCTCAGGAAGACATGAAGGATTGGACAGTCGATGTACTCACAGATGCACTAACACGAGCTGAAGAAACTGTCAAACATGGATCTAATTAGCTCTGGTTGATTCTTGCGGTATTTCTTTCTTTTCAACTTCATGATTGCAATGTGTTGTGCATTGAAGCCATTTCGTTTTAAAGTCTCTTTTATTAGTTAATCGTCAACTACTACTAGTCAATCTGTGATGTTTCCTGCACATTCTCAAGTGCCAAATTAATTAATATCAACGAGTTTGCTAGTAAAATGAGTTTATTCAATAAGCCATTCTAGTACAAAGTGTTGCTAGCTTGTTTATTTGAAAGGACTGGATATTCCTATACTCTGTAATCTGGTGTTATCTATCAGTGAATTAGATTGGGATTTACATGCAACTGTGTGCTGTGAACCTGCTTGCTGAATGTAGCTGATAGAACTGCTAGTACAGAGATGTATTCAATTTATTTTGTTTGGTTTGGTCTGGGTTTCCTCATTTTTTTGGTTTATCAGTTTATACTCACCTGATTGCATCTCCATTTGGAACCTTTCCTCTAAATATATTGTATGAAATAAGAAGCGCGGGCACGGGCACACGAAACGAGAGGGACACATCAACATGAAGTTCTTCAAAAAGTAAGAACCTATATGCAAGGACACAGCGATAAATATAAAATAGAATCCAAGGTCGCGAACAGTGATTCGATTGATTATGAAGAAAGAGAATTATTGGTTCAATTCTTCGACTTATATTTACATATTATATCGTAGTTTTTATAAAATTTTATTTTTAATAAAATCATTACTTAGTTTTGATTTTGTTGGCGAAATCTCTCTCTCTCCCCCATCTCTAAGAGTAATTGTTTATATTAAAACGACTTTTACTATGGCCATGTTTGGTTCGGATTAAAATATGATTTTAATCCAAGTCAATATCAAACAATCAATATTAACCACATCTTTTATGGATCTCACAATTTTTCAACTACACATTTCAAAAAATTTTATCAAAATCTATTAAAAATTTAATTTTAATCTTCACCAAACACCCTTTCCTGTTTGGTACGGATTAAAATCTGAATTTAATCTAAGTCAAAGTCAAACAATTAATATCAACATCATCTTTCATAGGTTTCACAACTTTTTAACCACACATTTTAAAAAATTCTATTAAAATCTACTAAAATTTTAATTTTAATCTTCATCAAACACCATCTCCTGTTTGGACCAGATTGAAATTTGATTTTAATCTAAGTCAAAGTCAAACAATCAATATCAACCACATCTTTCATAGGTTCCACAACTTTTCAATCATACATTTCAAAATTTTCTATCAAAATCTACTAAAAATCTAATTTTAATTCCCACCAAACACACATATTATTACCATGAGAGAAAAAAATGCATATAGTAGAATGTTCGAAAATTGTCGACATTTGACTAAACATGACACATGTTGGACATGGGCTATGCCATCCTATTAGAAGTTTTCGTGTTTCATAGTCATGTTGCATCAATTTGAAATTTTGTATATAATGTGTTTATTGCATGATTGATAGTTTGAAAGTTCAATACTAAAGTTTAGCAATTTGATATTCTAGTCTCAAAAGGATTAAACGTTTAATTTGAGGTCTTAAGTCAATAAATGTAACATATAGAGGCGAAAAGTGATGTTATATATGTGTGTGTGTGTGACGTAGAGATCATTGTACACACTTAGTGTACATTAAGTTTGGTTATCAAATTTTGTGTCATTAATTGTTTAAAGTGTTATTAAAATCAATGTGTAACCAGTTGTCACCTCAAAGTAATGTCAAATTTAATGTCAACCAATACGTATATGCAACATGATTCATAATTAAAAGGGCGATCTTGATTTGTAGCTAAAATTGAATGTGGACTTGAAATGTAGCAACTTTTGGAAGACTTTGTAAACGTGGCTATTTTTTGAAGTGCAATTGCATAAAAATCCATTCACTGCAATTCGAACTGTTTAAAATTTATATTTATAATCTGAGTTTTTATTAAAAAAAAAAATCAAATCAATTTTTTTCTTTTGATTTTTATTGGTTAAATCTTTTTGTCAAAAAGGATGGTTATTGCTTATATTAAAATAACTTTAAGTTGAACTGCATATTATTACCATAAAAGAGAACACATATATAGCAATAGGTGTTCGAAAAGTGTGGATATTAAACTCGACATGACACGTATCCCTTTTTCATCGTATCCCTTTTTCATCGTTCAATTGTATCAGTTTGAAACTTTGAATATAATATATTCTTATTTTATGATTGATAATTCTAAAGTTTCATAATTACTTCAATGAATGATAGTTCACTTATTTTCAATTTCTTCCAAAGAAGATCTTCATCAAGATTAAGATGCAGAGCAAGGCACAAATACCCAATACATTTGAAGTTGTTTTTAAAATTCTAACAATTCTACCTCTATTTTATGTGTGACGAAGCGAAGAAATTACTAATGTAAAAAATTATTGAAGTAATTAATGAGGCAAACTTGATTTGTAGCTAAAAAATGAGTAATGATATTTATTATCATAATGATGGAATATCGGTGATATGATAATCCATTATTCCTCATATTTCTTTCTCTCTCATAAAAATTGAACTTCACAATTTCATTATTCCATATAAATTGTCACGGCATCGATGTTTCATCATTATTCCTAAAAATAAGATGGTGGACTTGAAATGTGGCCTATTTTGAACAGCTTTGCGAAAGTGGCTATTTTATGATGTGCAATCACCAAATAAATAAAATCAATTTTTATGGTGATTTAAAATATTTAAAATTCATATTTATATAGTACTAGTGGTGCATCGTGCGTTACACGATTACAATTATTTTTTTCTAAGTGATATTGTTAAAATGAGAATCCATTTTAGAATATATAAACATATAATGATATACATTGAATAATGTGCTTTCTCATTCGTATCCACTACCATAGTTAATATAATTGCCTGCAATCTGCATATGAAATTATAAAAAGTTCAATTAATTTCGATAATTGGGAAATTATTGGTATGTGTTTAAAAGTTTAACTTGATGTATATTTAACTTTCATTGACAAGAGCAATGTCTTTGACAGTTGAATCTACATTTGTGTTTGGAATTTTCCGTTTTGGATGAACATCGACTGCAATACCTACAAATGCTGCAAAAATAAAATAAAATCATTAGTTTTCTGTGATATGCATTAGTGCGAAAGTATAGTTGTGTAATAAATACATTTGTTGTAATAGTTTGATTTACCTATTTCAATGTCTCTGTCTACGTACTTAGTAAAGTTCATCAAATGTTGTAAACTGGAAACATGACTCCATAAGAAAGAGGTGGTCTTCGTTTATTTCTTCTATCCGGGTTGAACCACTAATTGTCCATTGTGTATTTCCACAAGTCGATCTAAATCGCTCATTTGTTTGCTTCACGTATGCATTTGAGATCAAGTATGTCTTTGATGGTACCTATGTATTTTCAAGAGCTTTAATGGTCTGAGCAAATATAGTTTCTTGGACTTTGTTTTCCTACATGAGTTATTAATATGTAAACATAAGATAAAATTTAACATAGTAAAGTTATTTTCAAATTTAAGTATGTATGTAAAATAAAACAGATAAATTTAAACAATTTAGTGTTAAAATGCGCGGTCTGATGTATGGTAATTTTGAACACATGATTTTATATTTATTATTTCAACTTCAAATAAAAAATTCAGTTCATATGACACGAACTTTGAAGAAGATATGAAAGATTTTTAGAAAGAAATCAACCAAAGTTGGAATAATGATTCCATACTGTTAGACACAATCTTGAAACTCTTTTATATAAGCACAAAAATGACCATGTTCTTTCATTAATTGGAGTTTATTTTAATGGGAAAAGGAAGAGTAATAAACTATAATACAACATTCAATTCTAATTGACGAAAGAAAAAAATCAAATATCAACAGTTTATTATCTCACAAATGCATGTCTTGATTGAGCTGACATTACAAAAGTAAAGAAGGAAATCTATGATGCATCAAATCTGAATTACGTAAAATGTAGTAGTTACAGATAAGTTGGAACAGTTGAATGTGTTAAAATGTGCAGCTTAATGTATGATTATGGATATATGTAGAAGAAAATTTCTATAGAAAACTTACAGCAATATCCATTAACCAAAGGTACTGATTGAAGCCCTTTTTTCTACAACAACCACTTTACACGTTCATCCGGTTTCCCGTGTTGCTATCTCAGGGATTAGTTTGTAATTCGATTCCATGTTTACTACTGAAAAATGGAAATAAGAGAAATAAATCAAAAAAATGTTGGAAACTTAGTACCATAATATTTGTTATTATTCATACTCGTATGAGTATAAGAGAGAAGAAAAAATGTAAAGAAAGAGAGAAAATCATTTACCTTGCTTCTTGTATAAAAGTGCTAGCTATTTGACGCAGTAAAAATATTCAATTTTTATGAATACTTAAAAGAAATTTATATGTTTTTTGACCAAAATCAAAACAAGATAAACACAAGCAAGGAAATGATATGATGAAATTTAAGCAATGGGAGCAGTAAAGGTACTGTAACTTTCGTGTTGTAATGCATGGAGAGACCCCTGTTTCGCTCAACGAAACAAATAATTTCATGCACTAGTCGCGATGATGACCTAGAAAAAATAAATCATAATTTGAATATGTTCAAACACAAGTTTAATGCTAGAAACTTCAAAGCTTAAATTCATATTATTGTAAATCATATTGCAAAACATATATCAGAATAAAATTGAAGAAAAAAAATCAATCCATGAAAAGTTTATAAAACCATGATTTATCAACCAAGTATCATAATGATATGTAGTTATGACTAAATTGATGAAGAAAATAAAGTGTGCCGAGGAAGAAATGTTACTTGTTTATCTAAAGGTTAAATTTGGTAAATCATACAGGTCAAAGGCTTATTCTAGAAGATAGTGCCAATTAGAAAAAGAACATTCAGCTGCAGATAGAGTAAACTTAAAACCGAACCACATTACATCATAGAATGCTACCTATACATCTATGATTGTTGATGCTCTCAAAGAATACAAAATCAGATAAGTATTATAGGTCAATTTGTGCACCTGCAAAAGCACAATAACGCAAAATCAGATCTCAAAACGACTAAAATATATTAGAACACTATCCATACAAAATCAATTTTGGCCTAGAAAGCATCCAAGAATACTAACACAAATTAGATCTCAAAATCAATGTGTATATGAGAATTGATGAAATTTGCCATTATATTATTTTAGGGACTAAGTTTTCTGAAAAAGAATACAATCAGTAAATAAACTAAGACATAAATTTCCACTACCTATATAATATGATTAAGCTCTAAACATATTCAGTATTTTATTTATTTGAAAAATATCCATGAGTACGATGAAATGTAAATTGTAGTATACCGTAATAGTAATCTATACAAAACTCTAAATGAAAAAAAATGTTTTGCTAGTTCGTTAGGCATAAACGCCGCCATAAGCAATCTCACCTTCTCTTGTAGCAACAAACTATCAGATTTGACAATCTAGTTAAAGAACAAAGGGTTAGAGGTTAAAAGGTCAGCAGCAAAATGAAAATTTGGAGTAACTTGCACTCATTTTAATGGCAGCACAACACAAAGAAACTAAAACAATTAAAGTAAATGCTCAACAAAACAAAAGTAGAAATGACGGTTAGTAAAAATTGAGGCATTTCATTATAATGTAGGAATTTGCTTATCAAGAAATTCAAAAATTCAATTTCTTTAAGTTTTTTAAGAGACCCATTTGCAAAAAAACATGACTTGACTGAAATATTACAGTTGGTTTTTAAGAATTTCTTTATGTATTTAGGAACTTGAGATTCAGTTGGTTTTTAACAGTTCTAACAACAAATTTCATGAATCATGATTTTACAATTTCTAAATATTATGCGAATCTGTTCATTTGTCATTCTGTGAGTAAACAAAATTGAAAGAGAAGAAAACTGTACAAAAATCACATACTCAATTTTTTTATTTACAGTAGTACTCTACGTCCTCCGTCGCTGTCGTCTCCAGCTCCAATCTCCAGGCGAAATACAACCCCGTGGTAGTGATAATGAAGAAGAACAAAAGCTCTGTGATATTACCAAGAGCCAACGTACTCAAAGAAGAAGAAGAACGAAAGGAATTCCTCTAAGATTGAAATTTACGTTAAATGAAGAATCAATGTAAATGAAAATGAAATTGAAGTTGAAGTTGAAGTTGAAATTCATGTGGAATGAAGTATAATGTGGATCAAATTTCAAGATATTTTGTTTAAGGCATGTCTAGATGTCATTTTCTACAAAAAGTATTTAAAAGTTGGTTTAAGTCATGTTTGGATGCCCTTTTCGAAAAAATGTATTTTAAAGTGGTGTAATTTATAAAATCTTAGAACACTAAATTATATATATATACATATATTACATCAGCATGAGGTGAGCATGATGTCTTATGAATAGTAATCAACTCTCCTCTTTTATATATTGTAGTGATATCTACATTTTTAAAAATAAAATCAATACTTTTGTAGTTTTGATTTTTGTTAGTAAAATCTTTTTATTAAAATAAGAGTACTTATTGATTATATTAAACACAACTCTAAGTTAAAATATATATTATTACCATGAAAGAGAGATGAATGCATATAGTAGTGTTCAAAAAATGTCTCCATTCGACCCAACATGACACATGTCGTCTTTCATAGTTCTATTGCATCAATTTGAAGTTTCAAATAATATATTCAAAAGTTTCACACTCGGTTTCGCAATTTTGATATTCTTGTCTCAATGCTTAAAAGATTAAACATTAAATTCGACAAATAATAAGCCAGTGTATGCAGCATACGAGGCAAAAAAGTGTCGTTAAATCTATATCTATTATATTCGTGGAGTGACAAAATTACTCTTATGTCCAAGGTCATTTTGAAATAATTAATAGGGCACATGTGGTCAATTTTGGAAGGCTTCGCAACATCACAATTTTGTGTTTGCAATTACCCCAAAAAAAACAAACAAACAAACAACACTTACAGCTATTTAAATTCTTTAAAATTCATATTTATATAGTATATCTTATATACTTTTTAATAAAATCAATACTTCTTTAGTTTTAATTTTTGTTCATGAAATCTTTCTTGAAAAAAAAAAGGACTAGCTATTGCTTATGTTGAAACAACTTTTGAGTTTAACTATATATTATTACCATGAAAGAGAGAAATGCGTATAATAGTCTTCGAAGAATGTCGACATTTGATTCAACATGACATGTGTTGGAATGGTAGGCCATCCTATTAGTAGTGTCCATGTTTCGTAACTTTGTTGCGTTAGTATTGAACTTTGATATAATATTTCTATTGTACATTTTGCTATTTTTATATTCTAATCTCAGCATTTCAAAACATTAAATTTGATGGAAAGTGTTGTTAAATCTATATCTATTTTATGTGACGAAGCAAAAAAAAAAAAAAATTACTCGTGCCAAAGAATAGGGCGATTTTGATTTGTAGCTAAAATTGGGCGATGGACTTGAAATGTGACGAATTTCGGAAGGCTTTCCTAAATTTGCCATTTTTTGAGGTGCAATTACAAAAAATAATTTTGTCAAAAAACAAAAATAAATTTATTTGTATCGTGCAAAAATTCCGAGGAAAAATCAATTACTTCCTAGAGAATCTTTGTTAGTTCAACATGACTTTACCAATGAGTAATATATAATAGAATATAACACAAGTTCTAATCCATTTTGTAAACAAAGAAGAATAACTAAACAAAAGGAGATTACTATATGAAAAATTGGAGACTTTTGAACTTGACCCGGCAATGAGATTTCCAACTTTCGAGTTCAAATCTCGATACAATAAGCTGGCACTCGAAGGTTAAAACTATGTTTAGTTTATGGCAGGGTTGGTTTATCCACTTTTGTGCAGGTCAACATATCCGCCAAGTCTATCAAAGATGCTGACGGAACCCGTGAGTCTTCATTCTTGCCCTGGAAGGGATAGGATATGCCCTACAAGGCGGGGGTCATTCGGTTTCTTCGCATTATGGTTGTATTGCTAGAATGACATGTTCGGATGGGAATAAGCATATCCTAAGATACATGGTTGTTATGTGAGCCTGGTCTCGAAGGGCTTCGCTGGCTGTGTCTCATCTTGTTCCCAAATGAAGCCTGCCGACGCTGCAAATTTTCCATCTAGGCATTCTCCTCTTGTAACTGCTAGATATCGATATTAGGATTATTCTTTTGAAGGTTCTTCCTTCGACAACGATGGATTCCCTGAAAATTTATAATGTCCACCACAACCGCAATCTCCTTGTGGTGAAATGATTCTTCCGCTATGTTATTGATTATTTCCACCATTTTTATTGGAATTTGATAGTTCAACATGATTTCTATTAAAGGATTTTCTATATATTTATTAGGGATAATTACAGCAACGATACCAAATATTTAATTTAGAAGCAGATTTTGCACAAACCTTTCATTGATGTCACCCATGGTATCAAACATTTCAAAATGTCGCAACTAAAGTCCAAATGGATGGTTTCTATTAGTTTGACCGTTAGTTGACCAAATAATTGATTTTTACAATAATTTTGACTGATTTTTAAAAGGTTAAAATGGTAATTTTACATTTTTAATAATAAAATAATCAAAATCAAATAATTAAAATTAAAAACTCATTCCACTTTCTTCTTTTTCTTCTTCTCCATCTACCCCACCCCAACCTTCTGCTTCTCTTTCACCGCCAGTTTTGGGGAACATTTCGATCCTAAAACAGTTGAATCTCTCGTGCAACACATTTTTACCAGGTCGGATCACATCGGAGCTTGGAAATCTCACGAATCTCGAGGTATTATGGTTTACGCAGACTAATATGGTAAGTGGAATCCCAGAGTCACTGGGTCAACTCCGGAGGCTCACTGACTTGGATGTAGCTCTCAACGCGTTAACGGGTGGAATCGGGAGTTCACTCACATAGTTGAAGAGCGCGTTACAAATTGAGGTCTACAATAATTCATTGACCGACTAGCTGCCGAGTACTGGATGGTCAAACATGATAGCCTTGAACGATTTAAATGGGCTGATCCCGACTGAGCTGTGGGAGTTGCCACTCAGGTCACTCAACCTGTATGAGAACAGATTACAAGGTGAATTACCAGAAAGCATTGCCAATTTGCCTAATTTATATGAGTTAAGGCTCTTTCAGAACAAGCTAACTGGTAAATTACCCCCAAATCTTGGAAAAACTCGCCTTTACAATGGATTGATGTTTAAACGAATGGGTTTTCAAGCGAAATGCCTGAGAATTTGTGTTCAAAGGGTGCTCTTGAAGAGATTTAATGATTGAAAATTCATTTTTCGGCCAAATTCTGACGGCTCTAGCAAAATGTCATAGCTTATTGCATGTAAGGTTCGGGCACAACAGACTTTCTAGTGAAGTTCGTACAGGTTTTTTGGGTCTTCCTCATGGTGGGGGTGGGGTTATGGAGAAGAAGAAGGTGGAGTGGGTTTTTAATTTTAATTATTTGATTTTGGTTATTTCATTATTAAAAAATGTAAAATTACAACTTTAACCTTTTAAAATCATTAAAAATTATGTCAAAATTTGGTCAACTAATGGTCAAACTAATAGAAACCATCAATTTGGACTTCAGTTATAACATTTTGAAAGGTTTGATACAGTGTGTAGCACAAATAAAAAGTTTGGGCAAAGTATGCTACTACATGAAAGGTTTGGTACCGCTGCTGCAATTATCCATATTTATTATTGTGATTGATGTGTCAGAATTCTCATAGATAACGCCAATTTGTTGACCAAAAAAATCTACTTGTCCTTGCTATCAAGAAATCTCCTGCCATATCCTTGCTTGCATGTATGTTAGTTGCAAACTCGGGCGCCCTGCTAGGTACCAAGATCTAAGGTTAGACAAAACTTTCGAATCGAATCGGACCAAAACTGAATTGAATCGAATCGAGCGGTTCTTCTTAAAATAAATACCTGAACAGGTATCTGAATCGAGAACCGATAAGTTTGGTTTGGTTCGGTTCTCGATTCTAGACCAAAAATTAAATAAGAATCGAATCTCCCTAATTTTTTTTTATCTTAGATAAGTCAAGTTATTTTATTTTTTAAAATAAATTTATTAACTAATTAATTTAGTCCAAACCCAAAATATGATTTTATTATTTCTAATTTTCAGTCAAGCCCAACTTAATCAAATTGACCTAAATTGTACCCAAATCTCTTATTCTACCTTAGTGTCGTTTCTGCTATTTTATTATTATGAACTCGCTATTTTCCTCTTTCTGTGATTTTAACAATTAAATCTATGAAGAACTCAACAAAGAGGTACAAAAGATATCACGAAATTGGACTACGTTATTTTGTAAGAGTTAAGATTGAACATGTCATAATCGAATTAATGTAGCGTTATTGTAATATTTAAGAAAATTAATTATTGTATGGTACTTGAGAACCGAATAGAATCGAACCGAATCGAAGTGAATCGAATAGAACCGATCCCGAACGGTTCTATAATTGAACTTGGATCCAACGGTCCCATTTACTAATTACCAAAAAATTCGGGTTCGGCTCGATTCTCTTTAGAATCGAACTGAACCATACTCAGCCCTACCAAGATCAATGTTCTCAAAAAGGGTAAGACTACCAACAATCAAATTAATTGTCAGTACAAGATAGTATACAAGAATGAGTGTGGGAGAGGCAAACAAGCAAGAATTTGGCTACTTATAGGGAGAGAGTCCTTATATAATTAGGTTACGGCGTAACACTAATTTCCAATGTTTTCAAAATCTGATCTGACCAACCGGTTTAACCGAAAAACATGGGAATCAGACCAAAGTCGAGTTCAGTTATAGTGTAAAAACCAAATGTTAAGAAATCGGTGCAAAATTCGGGAACCGTCCAATTCAACTGAAAATCGGTAAACCAGTCACAATTTTTACGGGTTTTACAGTTGATATTTAAGCCTCATTCCAGATCTTGTTGTTACCAGAAATTCAATATCCTTTTGGTGAAATCCCTGCACAAATTTTAATCAAAACATTCAAGATTCGAATCTAAAACAATCTTAAATAAATAAAAACAGAAGTATTCATGTTGTCATATATATACACATATATTTTGTGTGAAAAAAGACAGACAGAAAATAGGAGGCGGCATTGTTGAACTTGTGCCTCTGCAATGCATATTCTATTTTAAGGTTTGGATTTTGGGTATATATGGACTCTAAAATTGTTTTGGCCCATTTAATTTCTCCACTTGATGATAAAGACCATAAGTAATAAATGGTAAATAATGGTTTAAAATGCTATTTTAATGAATAAAATTTTTAATATAGTACATAAATCTATTTATTATTTTAATTCCTGGTTAATTTTGGTTGCTCTTCAATTCGACTCTTTAACTTTTTCCGGATCGATGATCGGACCGATTTTCAAAACATTGCTAATTTCACGTGTCATGCTACCATTGGCACATAGAATCTCGGTTGGGTTACGGTGCATTCATTTTGACTACTTTGTTTCCTTGTGGATTGAATTTCCTTGTATGGATTTATTCCATAAGTTTTCTCTTGATTCCAACGGATTATATGCCAAATTTTTAGGAGTTGATACGACAGTTCCCTTGTATGGCCCTTCATACCAAACATATTCACTTTGGATTACAACTTATGGAAAACTTTATTCAATGAACCCTAGGAATTTGTCCTAAAAATCTGATAGGAATGTAAAATGCATATTTTTCAATCTTTATTTTATGTGCTTGTATGATTATTTTGTACCAAAATATACTCATTACATTCATATTTTGATTTATGTGGCAATTCTATGGATATAACATAATTCGGAAGAAATAAGCCAACAATGACCAAAATGATAGAAAACGAAGTTTGGGGACTAAAATGAAAATATTCAAAAGTTATATGGAACCTCACGATTAATATTTGAGAGTGTTATGAGTCAATTGGATGAAAGAAGACATCAAAGAGATGAAATATCGTCAAAGTATGATCACACAACAATTTTCAATCAAAAAAGTTATGCACCGGTTTTCAGCCTCATATTGAGACCTATTTTTGACATAGTAAACTATTGAATTGGAAGATGATATCTAAATAAAGTTGTATCCCTTTGAGTTAGCTTTCCAACGCATTTTGAATCACCTCAATCGGATAGCGGGAGTCGAAGATATGACCAAAATATTGAAAGTTGTCCGGTAAAAATTATTTAAAATCATGCGATCGCAAGACTTTAATTCCATGCGGCCGCAATAGGCATCTCAACGAATTTCAAGGTCCATTTTCAATATTTTATGCGACCGCATGACTTACTACCATGCGGCCGCATGGTTCATTCTCGACATAAAAATTTTGGTTTCCGAATTTAAATCAACTACATATGGAAACAACTATAAATATATATTTTAAAACCCTAGAATAAAAGAAGAACGTACAAAATGCCTCCAAACTTCATTCTTTATCATTTTGCTCATAGATTCATAAATTGTAACTA